>JAFMNZ010000047.1:0-51938 GCA_019207045.1 Branchiostoma floridae x Branchiostoma belcheri | reverse complement strand
CTTTCGCAGCCGAATGCGTATCAACAACAAATCACAAAACATACAGATAAAACTGAAATTAAGATGACTTACAACAAGGAGAAATATAAAAAATTACAAACATTTGACACAGAAAAAACCATCACTAAGTCCCGTATCAGTTCACATAAACTCCATATTAAAAAGTTAGACATAACCGCATTCCTCTGTAACGAAGAATTTGCCAACATCGTAAATTAAATAAGGTAGAGAATGACTGTCACTTTGTTATGAACTGTACTTTATATAGCAATGAGAAAACGTCCTCTTCGATTACATACAATATATGTTCTCTAATTTGCGCTATTAAGATAGCACGCAAAAATTCAAATTCTTTATGAAATTTAGATTTAATTATTGATTCTATTGGTCCTCATATTTACAAGTGTGTTACATAGGGGAGAAGAAGTTGAACTGTACATGTCAGTAGGTATTACTAACTGTGTATATAGTAAGATAACAAAATTATCTTATATGAAAAATTGTGCCTTATCTCTACGACCTATACATGGCTTGTTACAGTAAAAATGTATGAGGTCGCTAAAATAGTTGTATTGTCTTCCCGGTCTATAGCCTGGATACCAGACACTAACTCTAAACAATAGCCCTTTCGCGCTAAACTATAGCTCCTACCGGGAATTAAGATCAGTCACAAGCCTGATCTCTATCTATTTGCACCCAAAGCTAATTGGCACCGGTTTCTGATTATCTATCCCGGGAGATGATCAAGGTCCGCGTACTGTGTTTGGCGGCGGGGCAAGTTGTTTCCCGGGCCGAAGTGATTAGCGACTATAGCACGGCGATCTGGCACCCAGGCTACCCAGTCTAACTCTAGGGGTCAGGCAAAGATGGGCAGCGGTTCGAAATGTGCTAAAGCTGCCAAATAGCCCGACGCCTAGTCCCGCCCCAAGGTCTTTCCGACAAGCACAATGGACAGTTGCTTAACGTCCTGTTCTAGGGACTGCAACCCTTCCAGTAGTGTGCATGTCGGGTGAGACACAGCCGGAATAGAATTCACATTTCTATCTTTCATTTCCACAACAGCCCGGCCGTACCCCGGTTGGAAATGTGACGTCAGCCTTACCTATGATTGACAGCTATGACAGACGACCTATTAACATACTGCATAGTTACGTTACCTGGCACGTCGGCGCCTCCAGAGCTCCACTGCATGGCGATGTTCTCGCCGTACCCGCTCCCCTGGCTGTGCTCGAAGCTCCCGGTACTGGCCAGGTGGTCCGCCCACTTCTGAGCGTGCGCCGTCAGCTTGTCGTTCAGTTTCAGCGGAGAGGCGCCATGTTTGGCGCGTAGCTCGTTATGAACGGCCAGGCAGTTTTTGGCGAAGTCAGTCATCTATAGGGAACCAAATATTAGCTCAGTTTTACTCATTTGTGTCAAAAGAACTCTGCAACAGACCTGAGTCAGCTATGTGACATAGACTGTTACTCTCGTATAGGACTGTTTAGCCACATTTGTGTCGTCGACAATGGTGTACAAATTTACTGTCCTTCTAACTTCGAATTCTGCTTTAAAAAAACTACAAGATTGTATGAGTCATATTCAATATCTACTTGCATGTGAAGACAAAGATTTTGCTAGTGCACAAAATTGATTACTGATGCAGAGTGTCCAGACCACTACATCGGCAGAACACAGTAGGCTACTACAAAACTAGAATGGAGATGTAAATCTTGCGAAATAATGCTTTCTGACGCAAACACACACACACACCACACACACACACACCACACACACACACACACACACACACACACACACACACACATACACACACATACATACGCACACACGCGCACGCACGCACTCACGCACACACACACACACACACAGACGCACGCACACACACACACTTTAGAAATTGTACATCATAAGTAACTGTGCCCATATTGTGAAACTATTCTTATCTCATTTAAAACATTTATTCCGTATAGATGTCAATTAACTAAGTGCGATTAACGGTATTCAAAATCGAGTACCTGAGTTTTTCGAGAGACCTCATCACACAAAGGGGAACAAGTTCGTCATTCTCGAAATTTCTGAACACATGATTACATTTTAAAGATTCAAACACTACTTTATCGCTCGTTGTTCACATGAAAGGATTTTAAAGGCACACAGTTGTCACGACAGAGCTGTTGTGAAAACTTTTTTGTCCTTTAAAAACATCTTCTGAATTGAAACTTCTGAGAAATCCGGCCGATGAATACAGCTTTTTCACACATCGCGTGTCCCGATAGGGTTATGCAGATAGACAGGTCGGGCTCTCTGCTTTTGTGCCATAATCTATGAAAACATCTCAGATGTTGACAAAATACCAGGCACTTATATCCGTAAATACAGCAGGATTACTCGTATATTGACGGTTTTGTTTGGGGTGGAAAGTGTGTGACAACAGTGTTACAAGCTATAATAGTAGTGTCTTGTCTTGTCTATCATTGTCATTCTTTCAAGATTCTTGGAAGGCTATTTGTAGTAAGTGGCACCAGAAGATACTACAATCATACCTAATACCTGTATTTATCGTGCATGAAATAACATGTTCAATTTGCCCCGAGTTTTCCATACCAACCTTTGCTTTGCAGCACCATTTCTTCGAAAACAAGAGCTACAAAGAAGTACCTGTATGTAGAGTCAATGTATAACATAGACCCCGACATTGGAGGGACACTTACCTTTGCTGGTAAGTCGGTCTTCCAACGATGTCTTCGCTGCTGGTTGTAGTCTTTATTCGATCCACTTGTACGAAGTGGTTTACTGTCCTCTTGTCGGTACTTAAATACCCAAAGGTATACAAGTGCCGTTACGTCAGAACTCTCGGCCAATCAGGCGGTTCGAGAATGAAGATTGACAGGTCGATGGGACGATACCGACGGATAACGATAACAAGCGCCTCCTATGCGTGACAGTGCCACAAGTAGTACTCAACGGGGGATAGTAAAGACGGAGCCAAAATAATTATTCCAAGGTCATCTTGACCAGTTTCTTGGGCGTCTCCTGGCGCTGGTCACTTATTATCACTTCTTACCACGTTTCCTTGAGGCTTGGGCATCGGCTTTTTAAAAAAGAAACCAATGTTAGATGGCCTTGTTAGATAGCATGGGGTTACTCGATAGACGTGCTTGTAGGAAATTATTCTGGGTTAAGAGTACGAAAACAAAGTTTTATTGAAGACGAGGAGAAAGAAAGAGAGAAGAGAGAGAGAGAGAGAGAGAGGGAGAGAGAGAGAGAGACGTACAGACAGACAGACAGACACACGCACACACACCGCTAATGCCAATTCCATCAGAATCACGATTTTCACTTGCATGTATGTTGAAAGTGTAACATCGTGAAGGTTAGACATCCAAGTAAAAAGATACGGTCAGACGTTAACGCATTCATTATCTTTCTTCAGTGACACTGAAGAGATCTGGTAGAAACATGCATGTTTTATCTCCAGTGTTTACGTTTTATCTTTAGCGTCACTGACGAACGATTGTTGGTGCTACCTGAAAGGTCTGACCGTTTCCAAAACCATATGAAGTTTTGCTTGACTGCTTTTTGGCGTCGCTTCATCGTATACAATGAATCTTTCATGTTTAGACCGTCGTAAACATTGATGAAAATGGTATACTTTTTCTGACCGTTGAAGCATTTGTATATGCCTTCACTAATTTATAAGTTAAAGGAATACCATGTAAACAAAGATTAATATGTTCTGGCTTGTTTTATTAACGCATTTTTAAGTGTTTTTGTCGGGCTTTCTGTTTTGTCGGATTTCCAACTGGCGAACGAAACTTCTAACAGTTCTTAGACTAAACGCCTACAAGCTTAAAAACAAGCCGAATTCTGGCCTCTGCTTGGAGCATAAAAGAGACACACGCGCTGTGTTCAAGCAGAAAACGTCAAATTTCCCATCTAATATCAGCACACAGGCACTACGTATACAGACAGACAAATAAGGAAGACATAACATCCTTGAATACAACGACACATCATAAATGGGTTAACGATGTTTAAAAGGGATCATTTTTTATTACCACGAGTCCATATACATAAAATCAATCTGTATGGATTTGACCTTGAGGGACATGCGGCTGTTGGGCTACCAAAGTTTCCCGTCTTTCCGGAATCAGAGAAGAAGGGGCAGTGATGGTAGGAAGCGGCAGGCTCCTCTGTGTCTCACTCCGAAGTTTCCCCATCCTATCACACGAGACTTCGGTTCCGCAGGAACACAGTTAAGTGGAAACGTAACCTTGAAAGAGAGATTGATATCAACAAAGTTCAGGAATCACTCCGTGGCGTCTTTTTATGTACAATTTGGGAGGTCTTCTTACCCCGTGCAGAGAAGATAGCAACAACTTCCCACAGAAAAGAACACCCAGAAATAGTTGCTTCTTTTTATATGAATTCCTCTGAAAATTGCATCACAAATACAGGAACGAAGCCATTTTTATCTATATCTATTTGTATCTATATAGCCGGTATAACCGAACTTCGGCGTAACACACCAGCTTCGCAGGCACGTGGCGTGGAAGCAGCTGGTTATATTTCACTGAACGACCCGTCACACCTAACTATTGCACATCTAACTACAAATGCTCTTTAAAACTATCAACGAAGGTGCCCCTACTGTGCTTGGTATGGTAATAACAAATTCCACTCTATGATGGTTCTGGGAAAATACGAATTTTTAACGCATCAATCCTAGGTTGGTAACTCTGGTACTTGAAGGCATGACTATTCCTTGTTCCTTTTTGAGCTGGTATTAGATACTTATCAGTTGGTACGTCCACCACTTTGTTGGACATTTCGTACATCATGCATCGTCTGGACATTTTCCTTCTGTCTTCAAGTCTCCGGCTAATTTTTCTATAGAAAGTAGAGTCAGTCTGTTGACTGTACTGATTCAGTCAAGTGTAATGACCTGGGTAAGTGAAGGAGAGATTGCAGGCCCCATGGGCGGGTTGGTGTTTGCGTAAATCACGCCCCTAGCGGTCTTCTCATAATTGGCACCATAGAGGGGTCAATTAAGGTAGACAATAACCATAGCATGGCTAACTGAGAACTTATGGGTCGTCTAAAAGTACATGCTGCAGTTAAGAATGGATTTTGAGATATTGTCAGAGTGTCCAGTTCCCAGACTGATTTATGCATATTTTACGATGATTTCAGTGATAATTATCGGACGCGTCCGTTTTGAAAAAAAAAAGGTGACGTTAGAAATCATTGGCATTTTTATGTTTTCCCGAAGGGCAAAACATATTGTTTTTGCTGGCCTTTTTTTAAACTGGGGACTGTAACATGCTCTCCACGTTTCCAGCTTTTGATTGGCCACAAGTCTGCCTTTCTTCAAACAAATGTTGCTTCCTGTTTCCCTACTAGCCTGTGTTTACACAATCTCTCGCTGGCTGGGGTTAATGACCCCCTCCCCAAAGCGGCAATTGTAGGGCTGGCCGCTAGGAGCGTGATTTTAGTCAGGCTATTTCCCTACCTACCCAGAAAAACTTGCCGACTGGAGTCACATATCTTCCAGTTAGAATTTTGTATTCAGCCTGCTTCCTACTGACGCAAAACACTGCCTGTCTGTCTAATGAGGACAAATGTATATATTACGCACAAAATTAAAGTTCGATATTGACAGACAAGTGTCCTCATGCATTTGCATTTCCTTTGCAACTGTGTTATAATATGTATCACTAGAGTTTCAGCCAGCCTAAAAAATACAAGAACAGGCCAAACATTTACAAAATGTATGTGCAAGCACAGTAGAAGACAGTTAATTGTACGTCGGATGAACGCACACTTCGGTCAATTGCACGGAATCCCAAAACCCAAACCGGCTCCCATTCACTCTCGTTATTGACTTCCCTTATCTGCACGACGAAAAGTCACCAATGTCGGATAATTGCACAAATTGAATAGAAATGCGTGCTGCTTAAACTCGGCATAAGCGGCACGATAAGGCCGATAACTGCCTGTGTAAAGGCACAATACCTACAACATGTATAAAATTGTTATTAAGAGTAGATATTTGTGGGAAGTCGTGGGCGGATCCCGGGCGTGTCGGCATCAGAAAGAGACTCCCACCCCCTTCACGCGAGAGCAAGAATGAGCCGGAATGCCGTAAGAATGAAATTCCTTTCTATTCCTGGGAATTCGTAGTGTGTTTCAGAAATTCTCGCTGCATTCCAGCTATTGTGCCTTTTCTTTTGGCTGACGAAAAAATGTTTGACCTGTTAAAAAGTGTCGAGGTGTATTCGAAGTGGAGAAATAGCGAAATGGCATTCATAGTGTATTTAAACTATACGAACTGCAGTAAGACCGCATTCTATGGTATTTCAACATTATTCGAAACACTCTTATTTCATTCCATGGATAACCAAAACGGCAAACCACTTTGAATCCTGCCAGAATGTGGTCAAAAGAATACGTGGAATGTAGTATAAATTTCTAGAATACACTACGAATTCACAGGATAGAAAACTTTTAAAGAATTTTCATTCTGACGGGATTTACGCTCATTTGTGAAGGGCATATAAGGTCCATTTGGAATTCCAGCAGAATGGCGCCCACAATGTGGCACAAAATTGACAAATACTTCAACCCGGCTAGACGGCTGGTTGTGCTTGATTCCTGCTAATTCGGTATCAGTGTGATGGCCCTTTAAAGCCTCAAAAACGGTTCAGTATTCTGTACTGTAAACGCGCGTAAGGGTTACGTAGCGGTAAGCTAAGGTAAACCTATACTCGAGAATATCTCGGCAACAATGTACAATATAATTTTGCGGTTTGTGGCTTACAATTCCCTACCAAGGGACCTTTCGAATGATACCAAGTTTGACCCGCCGGAATAACTTTGAAGATTTTGGAAACTCAAGCGTATATACGCGCGTAAGGGTTACGTAGCGGTAAGCTAAGGTAAACCTATACTCGAGAATATCTCGGCAACAATGCACAATATAATTTTGCGGTTTGTGGCTTACAATTCCCTACCAAGGCACCTTTCGAATGATACCAAGTTTGACCCGCCGGAATAACTTTGAAGATTTTGGAAACTCAAGCGTATATACGCGCGTAAGGGTTACGTAGCGGTAAGCTAAGGTAAACCTATACTCGAGAATATCTCGGCAACAATGTACAATATAATTTTGCGGTTTGTGGCTTACAATTCCCTACCAAGGCACCTTTCGAATGATACCAAGTTTGACCCGCCGGAATAACTTTGAAGATTTTGGAAACTCAAGCGTATATACGCGCGTAAGGGTTACGTAGCGGTAAGCTAAGGTAAACCTATACTCGAGAATATCTCGGCAACAATGCACAATATAATTTTGCGGTTTGTGGCTTACAATTCCCTACCAAGGCACCTTTCGAATGATACCAAGTTTGACCCGCCGGAATAACTTTGAAGATTTTGGAAACTCAAGCGTATATACGCGCGTAAGGGTTACGTAGCGGTAAGCTAAGGTAAACCTATACTCGAGAATATCTCGGCAACAATGTACAATATAATTTTGCGGTTTGTGGCTTACAATTCCCTACCAAGGCACCTTTCGAATGATACCAAGTTTGACCCGCCGGAATAACTTTGAAGATTTTGGAAACTCAAGCGTATATACGCGCGTAAGGGTTACGTAGCGGTAAGCTAAGGTAAACCTATACTCGAGAATATCTCGGCAACAATGTACAATATAATTTTGCGGTTTGTGGCTTACAATTCCCTACCAAGGCACCTTTCGAATGATACCAAGTTTGACCCGCCGGAATAACTTTGAAGATTTTGGAAACTCAAGCGTATATACGCGCGTAAGGGTTACGTAGCGGTAAGCTAAGGTAAACCTATACTCGAGAATATCTCGGCAACAATGTACAATATAATTTTGCGGTTTGTGGCTTACAATTCCCTACCAAGGCACCTTTCGAATGATACCAAGTTTGACCCGCCGGAATAACTTTGAAGATTTTGGAAACTCAAGCGTATATACGCGCGTATGGGTTACGTAGCGGTAAGCTAAGGTAAACCTATACTCGAGAATATCTCGGCAACAATGTACAATATAATTTTGCGGTTTGTGGCTTACAATTCCCTACCAAGGCACCTTTCGAATGATACCAAGTTTGACCCGCCGGAATAACTTTGAAGATTTTGGAAACTCAAGCGTATATACGCGCGTAAGGGTTACGTAGCGGTAAACTAAGGTAAACCTATACTCGAGAATATCTCGGCAACAATGTACAATATAATTTTGCGGTTTGTGGCTTACAATTCCCTACCAAGGCACCTTTCGAATGATACCAAGTTTGACCCGCCGGAATAACTTTGAAGATTTTGGAAACTCAAGCGTATATACGCGCGTAAGGGTTACGTAGCGGTAAGCTAAGGTAAACCTATACTCGAGAATATCTCGGCAACAATGTACAATATAATTTTGCGGTTTGTGGCTTACAATTCCCTACCAAGGCACCTTTCGAATGATACCAAGTTTGACCCGCCGGAATAACTTTGAAGATTTTGGAAACTCAAGCGTATATACGCGCGTAAGGGTTACGTAGCGGTAAGCTAAGGTAAACCTATACTCGAGAATATCTCGGCAACAATGTACAATATAATTTTGCGGTTTGTGGCTTACAATTCCCTACCAAGGCACCTTTCGAATGATACCAAGTTTGACCCGCCGGAATAACTTTGAAGATTTTGGAAACTCAAGCGTATATACGCGCGTAAGGGTTACGTAGCGGTAAACTAAGGTAAACCTATACTCGAGAATATCTCGGCAACAATGTACAATATAATTTTGCGGTTTGTGGCTTACAATTCCCTACCAAGGCACCTTTCGAATGATACCAAGTTTGACCCGCCGGAATAACTTTGAAGATTTTGGAAACTCAAGCGTATATACGCGCGTAAGGGTTACGTAGCGGTAAACTAAGGTAAACCTATACTCGAGAATATCTCGGCAACAATGTACAATATAATTTTGCGGTTTGTGGCTTACAATTCCCTACCAAGGCACCTTTCGAATGATACCAAGTTTGACCCGCCGGAATAACTTTGAAGATTTTGGAAACTCAAGCGTATATACGCGCGTAAGGGTTACGTAGCGGTAAACTAAGGTAAACCTATACTCGAGAATATCTCGGCAACAATGTACAATATAATTTTGCGGTTTGTGGCTTACAATTCCCTACCAAGGCACCTTTCGAATGATACCAAGTTTGACCCGCCGGAATAACTTTGAAGATTTTGGAAACTCAAGCGTATATACGCGCGTAAGGGTTACGTAGCGGTAAGCTAAGGTAAACCTATACTCGAGAATATCTCGGCAACAATGTACAATATAATTTTGCGGTTTGTGGCTTACAATTCCCTACCAAGGCACCTTTCGAATGATACCAAGTTTGACCCGCCGGAATAACTTTGAAGATTTTGGAAACTCAAGCGTATATACGCGCGTAAGGGTTACGTAGCGGTAAACTAAGGTAAACCTATACTCGAGAATATCTCGGCAACAATGTACAATATAATTTTGCGGTTTGTGGCTTACAATTCCCTACCAAGGCACCTTTCGAATGATACCAAGTTTGACCCGCCGGAATAACTTTGAAGATTTTGGAAACTCAAGCGTATATACGCGCGTAAGGGTTACGTAGCGGTAAACTAAGGTAAACCTATACTCGAGAATATCTCGGCAACAATGTACAATATAATTTTGCGGTTTGTGGCTTACAATTCCCTACCAAGGCACCTTTCGAATGATACCAAGTTTGACCCGCCGGAATAACTTTGAAGATTTTGGAAACTCAAGCGTATATACGCGCGTATGGGTTACGTAGCGGTAAACTAAGGTAAACCTATACTCGAGAATATCTCGGCAACAATGTACAATATAATTTTGCGGTTTGTGGCTTACAATTCCCTACCAAGGCACCTTTCGAATGATACCAAGTTTGACCCGCCGGAATAACTTTGAAGATTTTGGAAACTCAAGCGTATATACGCGCGTAAGGGTTACGTAGCGGTAAACTAAGGTAAACCTATACTCGAGAATATCTCGGCAACAATGTACAATATAATTTTGCGGTTTGTGGCTTACAATTCCCTACCAAGGCACCTTTCGAATGATACCAAGTTTGACCCGCCGGAATAACTTTGAAGATTTTGGAAACTCAAGCGTATATACGCGCGTAAGGGTTACGTAGCGGTAAGCTAAGGTAAACCTATACTCGAGAATATCTCGGCAACAATGTACAATATAATTTTGCGGTTTGTGGCTTACAATTCCCTACCAAGGCACCTTTCGAATGATACCAAGTTTGACCCGCCGGAATAACTTTGAAGATTTTGGAAACTCAAGCGTATATACGCGCGTAAGGGTTACGTAGCGGTAAGCTAAGGTAAACCTATACTCGAGAATATCTCGGCAACAATGTACAATATAATTTTGCGGTTTGTGGCTTACAATTCCCTACCAAGGCACCTTTCGAATGATACCAAGTTTGACCCGCCGGAATAACTTTGAAGATTTTGGAAACTCAAGCGTATATACGCGCGTAAGGGTTACGTAGCGGTAAACTAAGGTAAACCTATACTCGAGAATATCTCGGCAACAATGTACAATATAATTTTGCGGTTTGTGGCTTACAATTCCCTACCAAGGCACCTTTCGAATGATACCAAGTTTGACCCGCCGGAATAACTTTGAAGATTTTGGAAACTCAAGCGTATATACGCGCGTAAGGGTTACGTAGCGGTAAACTAAGGTAAACCTATACTCGAGAATATCTCGGCAACAATGTACAATATAATTTTGCGGTTTGTGGCTTACAATTCCCTACCAAGGCACCTTTCGAATGATACCAAGTTTGACCCGCCGGAATAACTTTGAAGATTTTGGAAACTCAAGCGTATATACGCGCGTAAGGGTTACGTAGCGGTAAACTAAGGTAAACCTATACTCGAGAATATCTCGGCAACAATGTACAATATAATTTTGCGGTTTGTGGCTTACAATTCCCTACCAAGGCACCTTTCGAATGATACCAAGTTTGACCCGCCGGAATAACTTTGAAGATTTTGGAAACTCAAGCGTATATACGCGCGTAAGGGTTACGTAGCGGTAAACTAAGGTAAACCTATACTCGAGAATATCTCGGCAACAATGTACAATATAATTTTGCGGTTTGTGGCTTACAATTCCCTACCAAGGCACCTTTCGAATGATACCAAGTTTGACCCGCCGGAATAACTTTGAAGATTTTGGAAACTCAAGCGTATATACGCGCGTAAGGGTTACGTAGCGGTAACTAAGGTAAACCTATACTCGAGAATATCTCGGCAACAATGTACAATATAATTTTGCGGTTTGTGGCTTACAATTCCCTACCAAGGCACCTTTCGAATGATACCAAGTTTGACCCGCCGGAATAACTTTGAAGATTTTGGAAACTCAAGCGTATATACGCGCGTAAGGGTTACGTAGCGGTAAACTAAGGTAAACCTATACTCGAGAATATCTCGGCAACAATGTACAATATAATTTTGCGGTTTGTGGCTTACAATTCCCTACCAAGGCACCTTTCGAATGATACCAAGTTTGACCCGCCGGAATAACTTTGAAGATTTTGGAAACTCAAGCGTATATACGCGCGTAAGGGTTACGTAGCGGTAAACTAAGGTAAACCTATACTCGAGAATATCTCGGCAACAATGTACAATATAATTTTGCGGTTTGTGGCTTACAATTCCCTACCAAGGCACCTTTCGAATGATACCAAGTTTGACCCGCCGGAATAACTTTGAAGATTTTGGAAACTCAAGCGTATATACGCGCGTAAGGGTTACGTAGCGGTAAGCTAAGGTAAACCTATACTCGAGAATATCTCGGCAACAATGTACAATATAATTTTGCGGTTTGTGGCTTACAATTCCCTACCAAGGCACCTTTCGAATGATACCAAGTTTGACCCGCCGGAATAACTTTGAAGATTTTGGAAACTCAAGCGTATATACGCGCGTAAGGGTTACGTAGCGGTAAACTAAGGTAAACCTATACTCGAGAATATCTCGGCAACAATGTACAATATAATTTTGCGGTTTGTGGCTTACAATTCCCTACCAAGGCACCTTTCGAATGATACCAAGTTTGACCCGCCGGAATAACTTTGAAGATTTTGGAAACTCAAGCGTATATACGCGCGTAAGGGTTACGTAGCGGTAAGCTAAGGTAAACCTATACTCGAGAATATCTCGGCAACAATGTACAATATAATTTTGCGGTTTGTGGCTTACAATTCCCTACCAAGGCACCTTTCGAATGATACCAAGTTTGACCCGCCGGAATAACTTTGAAGATTTTGGAAACTCAAGCGTATATACGCGCGTAAGGGTTACGTAGCGGTAAACTAAGGTAAACCTATACTCGAGAATATCTCGGCAACAATGTACAATATAATTTTGCGGTTTGTGGCTTACAATTCCCTACCAAGGCACCTTTCGAATGATACCAAGTTTGACCCGCCGGAATAACTTTGAAGATTTTGGAAACTCAAGCGTATATACGCGCGTAAGGGTTACGTAGCGGTAAACTAAGGTAAACCTATACTCGAGAATATCTCGGCAACAATGCACAATATAATTTTGCGGTTTGTGGCTTACAATTCCCTACCAAGGCACCTTTCGAATGATACCAAGTTTGACCCGCCGGAATAACTTTGAAGATTTTGGAAACTCAAGCGTATATACGCGCGTAAGGGTTACGTAGCGGTAAGCTAAGGTAAACCTATACTCGAGAATATCTCGGCAACAATGTACAATATAATTTTGCGGTTTGTGGCTTACAATTCCCTACCAAGGCACCTTTCGAATGATACCAAGTTTGACCCGCCGGAATAACTTTGAAGATTTTGGAAACTCAAGCGTATATACGCGCGTAAGGGTTACGTAGCGGTAAGCTAAGGTAAACCTATACTCGAGAATATCTCGGCAACAATGTACAATATAATTTTGCGGTTTGTGGCTTACAATTCCCTACCAAGGCACCTTTCGAATGATACCAAGTTTGACCCGCCGGAATAACTTTGAAGATTTTGGAAACTCAAGCGTATATACGCGCGTAAGGGTTACGTAGCGGTAAGCTAAGGTAAACCTATACTCGAGAATATCTCGGCAACAATGTACAATATAATTTTGCGGTTTGTGGCTTACAATTCCCTACCAAGGCACCTTTCGAATGATACCAAGTTTGACCCGCCGGAATAACTTTGAAGATTTTGGAAACTCAAGCGTATATACGCGCGTAAGGGTTACGTAGCGGTAAACTAAGGTAAACCTATACTCGAGAATATCTCGGCAACAATGTACAATATAATTTTGCGGTTTGTGGCTTACAATTCCCTACCAAGGCACCTTTCGAATGATACCAAGTTTGACCCGCCGGAATAACTTTGAAGATTTTGGAAACTCAAGCGTATATACGCGCGTAAGGGTTACGTAGCGGTAAACTAAGGTAAACCTATACTCGAGAATATCTCGGCAACAATGTACAATATAATTTTGCGGTTTGTGGCTTACAATTCCCTACCAAGGCACCTTTCGAATGATACCAAGTTTGACCCGCCGGAATAACTTTGAAGATTTTGGAAACTCAAGCGTATATACGCGCGTAAGGGTTACGTAGCGGTAAGCTAAGGTAAACCTATACTCGAGAATATCTCGGCAACAATGTACAATATAATTTTGCGGTTTGTGGCTTACAATTCCCTACCAAGGCACCTTTCGAATGATACCAAGTTTGACCCGCCGGAATAACTTTGAAGATTTTGGAAACTCAAGCGTATATACGCGCGTAAGGGTTACGTAGCGGTAAACTAAGGTAAACCTATACTCGAGAATATCTCGGCAACAATGTACAATATAATTTTGCGGTTTGTGGCTTACAATTCCCTACCAAGGCACCTTTCGAATGATACCAAGTTTGACCCGCCGGAATAACTTTGAAGATTTTGGAAACTCAAGCGTATATACGCGCGTAAGGGTTACGTAGCGGTAAACTAAGGTAAACCTATACTCGAGAATATCTCGGCAACAATGTACAATATAATTTTGCGGTTTGTGGCTTACAATTCCCTACCAAGGCACCTTTCGAATGATACCAAGTTTGACCCGCCGGAATAACTTTGAAGATTTTGGAAACTCAAGCGTATATACGCGCGTATGGGTTACGTAGCGGTAAACTAAGGTAAACCTATACTCGAGAATATCTCGGCAACAATGTACAATATAATTTTGCGGTTTGTGGCTTACAATTCCCTACCAAGGCACCTTTCGAATGATACCAAGTTTGACCCGCCGGAATAACTTTGAAGATTTTGGAAACTCAAGCGTATATACGCGCGTAAGGGTTACGTAGCGGTAAACTAAGGTAAACCTATACTCGAGAATATCTCGGCAACAATGTACAATATAATTTTGCGGTTTGTGGCTTACAATTCCCTACCAAGGCACCTTTCGAATGATACCAAGTTTGACCCGCCGGAATAACTTTGAAGATTTTGGAAACTCAAGCGTATATACGCGCGTAAGGGTTACGTAGCGGTAAGCTAAGGTAAACCTATACTCGAGAATATCTCGGCAACAATGTACAATATAATTTTGCGGTTTGTGGCTTACAATTCCCTACCAAGGCACCTTTCGAATGATACCAAGTTTGACCCGCCGGAATAACTTTGAAGATTTTGGAAACTCAAGCGTATATACGCGCGTAAGGGTTACGTAGCGGTAAGCTAAGGTAAACCTATACTCGAGAATATCTCGGCAACAATGTACAATATAATTTTGCGGTTTGTGGCTTACAATTCCCTACCAAGGCACCTTTCGAATGATACCAAGTTTGACCCGCCGGAATAACTTTGAAGATTTTGGAAACTCAAGCGTATATACGCGCGTAAGGGTTACGTAGCGGTAAGCTAAGGTAAACCTATACTCGAGAATATCTCGGCAACAATGTACAATATAATTTTGCGGTTTGTGGCTTACAATTCCCTACCAAGGCACCTTTCGAATGATACCAAGTTTGACCCGCCGGAATAACTTTGAAGATTTTGGAAACTCAAGCGTATATACGCGCGTAAGGGTTACGTAGCGGTAAACTAAGGTAAACCTATACTCGAGAATATCTCGGCAACAATGTACAATATAATTTTGCGGTTTGTGGCTTACAATTCCCTACCAAGGCACCTTTCGAATGATACCAAGTTTGACCCGCCGGAATAACTTTGAAGATTTTGGAAACTCAAGCGTATATACGCGCGTAAGGGTTACGTAGCGGTAAACTAAGGTAAACCTATACTCGAGAATATCTCGGCAACAATGTACAATATAATTTTGCGGTTTGTGGCTTACAATTCCCTACCAAGGCACCTTTCGAATGATACCAAGTTTGACCCGCCGGAATAACTTTGAAGATTTTGGAAACTCAAGCGTATATACGCGCGTAAGGGTTACGTAGCGGTAAACTAAGGTAAACCTATACTCGAGAATATCTCGGCAACAATGTACAATATAATTTTGCGGTTTGTGGCTTACAATTCCCTACCAAGGCACCTTTCGAATGATACCAAGTTTGACCCGCCGGAATAACTTTGAAGATTTTGGAAACTCAAGCGTATATACGCGCGTAAGGGTTACGTAGCGGTAAACTAAGGTAAACCTATACTCGAGAATATCTCGGCAACAATGTACAATATAATTTTGCGGTTTGTGGCTTACAATTCCCTACCAAGGCACCTTTCGAATGATACCAAGTTTGACCCGCCGGAATAACTTTGAAGATTTTGGAAACTCAAGCGTATATACGCGCGTAAGGGTTACGTAGCGGTAAACTAAGGTAAACCTATACTCGAGAATATCTCGGCAACAATGTACAATATAATTTTGCGGTTTGTGGCTTACAATTCCCTACCAAGGCACCTTTCGAATGATACCAAGTTTGACCCGCCGGAATAACTTTGAAGATTTTGGAAACTCAAGCGTATATACGCGCGTAAGGGTTACGTAGCGGTAAGCTAAGGTAAACCTATACTCGAGAATATCTCGGCAACAATGTACAATATAATTTTGCGGTTTGTGGCTTACAATTCCCTACCAAGGCACCTTTCGAATGATACCAAGTTTGACCCGCCGGAATAACTTTGAAGATTTTGGAAACTCAAGCGTATATACGCGCGTAAGGGTTACGTAGCGGTAAGCTAAGGTAAACCTATACTCGAGAATATCTCGGCAACAATGTACAATATAATTTTGCGGTTTGTGGCTTACAATTCCCTACCAAGGCACCTTTCGAATGATACCAAGTTTGACCCGCCGGAATAACTTTGAAGATTTTGGAAACTCAAGCGTATATACGCGCGTAAGGGTTACGTAGCGGTAAACTAAGGTAAACCTATACTCGAGAATATCTCGGCAACAATGTACAATATAATTTTGCGGTTTGTGGCTTACAATTCCCTACCAAGGCACCTTTCGAATGATACCAAGTTTGACCCGCCGGAATAACTTTGAAGATTTTGGAAACTCAAGCGTATATACGCGCGTAAGGGTTACGTAGCGGTAAACTAAGGTAAACCTATACTCGAGAATATCTCGGCAACAATGTACAATATAATTTTGCGGTTTGTGGCTTACAATTCCCTACCAAGGCACCTTTCGAATGATACCAAGTTTGACCCGCCGGAATAACTTTGAAGATTTTGGAAACTCAAGCGTATATACGCGCGTAAGGGTTACGTAGCGGTAAACTAAGGTAAACCTATACTCGAGAATATCTCGGCAACAATGTACAATATAATTTTGCGGTTTGTGGCTTACAATTCCCTACCAAGGCACCTTTCGAATGATACCAAGTTTGACCCGCCGGAATAACTTTGAAGATTTTGGAAACTCAAGCGTATATACGCGCGTAAGGGTTACGTAGCGGTAAACTAAGGTAAACCTATACTCGAGAATATCTCGGCAACAATGTACAATATAATTTTGCGGTTTGTGGCTTACAATTCCCTACCAAGGCACCTTTCGAATGATACCAAGTTTGACCCGCCGGAATAACTTTGAAGATTTTGGAAACTCAAGCGTATATACGCGCGTAAGGGTTACGTAGCGGTAAACTAAGGTAAACCTATACTCGAGAATATCTCGGCAACAATGTACAATATAATTTTGCGGTTTGTGGCTTACAATTCCCTACCAAGGCACCTTTCGAATGATACCAAGTTTGACCCGCCGGAATAACTTTGAAGATTTTGGAAACTCAAGCGTATATACGCGCGTAAGGGTTACGTAGCGGTAAACTAAGGTAAACCTATACTCGAGAATATCTCGGCAACAATGTACAATATAATTTTGCGGTTTGTGGCTTACAATTCCCTACCAAGGCACCTTTCGAATGATACCAAGTTTGACCCGCCGGAATAACTTTGAAGATTTTGGAAACTCAAGCGTATATACGCGCGTAAGGGTTACGTAGCGGTAAGCTAAGGTAAACCTATACTCGAGAATATCTCGGCAACAATGTACAATATAATTTTGCGGTTTGTGGCTTACAATTCCCTACCAAGGCACCTTTCGAATGATACCAAGTTTGACCCGCCGGAATAACTTTGAAGATTTTGGAAACTCAAGCGTATATACGCGCGTAAGGGTTACGTAGCGGTAAACTAAGGTAAACCTATACTCGAGAATATCTCGGCAACAATGTACAATATAATTTTGCGGTTTGTGGCTTACAATTCCCTACCAAGGCACCTTTCGAATGATACCAAGTTTGACCCGCCGGAATAACTTTGAAGATTTTGGAAACTCAAGCGTATATACGCGCGTAAGGGTTACGTAGCGGTAAACTAAGGTAAACCTATACTCGAGAATATCTCGGCAACAATGTACAATATAATTTTGCGGTTTGTGGCTTACAATTCCCTACCAAGGCACCTTTCGAATGATACCAAGTTTGACCCGCCGGAATAACTTTGAAGATTTTGGAAACTCAAGCGTATATACGCGCGTAAGGGTTACGTAGCGGTAAACTAAGGTAAACCTATACTCGAGAATATCTCGGCAACAATGTACAATATAATTTTGCGGTTTGTGGCTTACAATTCCCTACCAAGGCACCTTTCGAATGATACCAAGTTTGACCCGCCGGAATAACTTTGAAGATTTTGGAAACTCAAGCGTATATACGCGCGTAAGGGTTACGTAGCGGTAACTAAGGTAAACCTATACTCGAGAATATCTCGGCAACAATGTACAATATAATTTTGCGGTTTGTGGCTTACAATTCCCTACCAAGGCACCTTTCGAATGATACCAAGTTTGACCCGCCGGAATAACTTTGAAGATTTTGGAAACTCAAGCGTATATACGCGCGTAAGGGTTACGTAGCGGTAAACTAAGGTAAACCTATACTCGAGAATATCTCGGCAACAATGTACAATATAATTTTGCGGTTTGTGGCTTACAATTCCCTACCAAGGCACCTTTCGAATGATACCAAGTTTGACCCGCCGGAATAACTTTGAAGATTTTGGAAACTCAAGCGTATATACGCGCGTAAGGGTTACGTAGCGGTAAACTAAGGTAAACCTATACTCGAGAATATCTCGGCAACAATGTACAATATAATTTTGCGGTTTGTGGCTTACAATTCCCTACCAAGGCACCTTTCGAATGATACCAAGTTTGACCCGCCGGAATAACTTTGAAGATTTTGGAAACTCAAGCGTATATACGCGCGTAAGGGTTACGTAGCGGTAAACTAAGGTAAACCTATACTCGAGAATATCTCGGCAACAATGTACAATATAATTTTGCGGTTTGTGGCTTACAATTCCCTACCAAGGCACCTTTCGAATGATACCAAGTTTGACCCGCCGGAATAACTTTGAAGATTTTGGAAACTCAAGCGTATATACGCGCGTAAGGGTTACGTAGCGGTAAACTAAGGTAAACCTATACTCGAGAATATCTCGGCAACAATGTACAATATAATTTTGCGGTTTGTGGCTTACAATTCCCTACCAAGGCACCTTTCGAATGATACCAAGTTTGACCCGCCGGAATAACTTTGAAGATTTTGGAAACTCAAGCGTATATACGCGCGTAAGGGTTACGTAGCGGTAAGCTAAGGTAAACCTATACTCGAGAATATCTCGGCAACAATGTACAATATAATTTTGCGGTTTGTGGCTTACAATTCCCTACCAAGGCACCTTTCGAATGATACCAAGTTTGACCCGCCGGAATAACTTTGAAGATTTTGGAAACTCAAGCGTATATACGCGCGTAAGGGTTACGTAGCGGTAAGCTAAGGTAAACCTATACTCGAGAATATCTCGGCAACAATGTACAATATAATTTTGCGGTTTGTGGCTTACAATTCCCTACCAAGGCACCTTTCGAATGATACCAAGTTTGACCCGCCGGAATAACTTTGAAGATTTTGGAAACTCAAGCGTATATACGCGCGTAAGGGTTACGTAGCGGTAAACTAAGGTAAACCTATACTCGAGAATATCTCGGCAACAATGTACAATATAATTTTGCGGTTTGTGGCTTACAATTCCCTACCAAGGCACCTTTCGAATGATACCAAGTTTGACCCGCCGGAATAACTTTGAAGATTTTGGAAACTCAAGCGTATATACGCGCGTAAGGGTTACGTAGCGGTAAACTAAGGTAAACCTATACTCGAGAATATCTCGGCAACAATGTACAATATAATTTTGCGGTTTGTGGCTTACAATTCCCTACCAAGGCACCTTTCGAATGATACCAAGTTTGACCCGCCGGAATAACTTTGAAGATTTTGGAAACTCAAGCGTATATACGCGCGTAAGGGTTACGTAGCGGTAAACTAAGGTAAACCTATACTCGAGAATATCTCGGCAACAATGTACAATATAATTTTGCGGTTTGTGGCTTACAATTCCCTACCAAGGCACCTTTCGAATGATACCAAGTTTGACCCGCCGGAATAACTTTGAAGATTTTGGAAACTCAAGCGTATATACGCGCGTAAGGGTTACGTAGCGGTAAACTAAGGTAAACCTATACTCGAGAATATCTCGGCAACAATGTACAATATAATTTTGCGGTTTGTGGCTTACAATTCCCTACCAAGGCACCTTTCGAATGATACCAAGTTTGACCCGCCGGAATAACTTTGAAGATTTTGGAAACTCAAGCGTATATACGCGCGTAAGGGTTACGTAGCGGTAAGCTAAGGTAAACCTATACTCGAGAATATCTCGGCAACAATGTACAATATAATTTTGCGGTTTGTGGCTTACAATTCCCTACCAAGGCACCTTTCGAATGATACCAAGTTTGACCCGCCGGAATAACTTTGAAGATTTTGGAAACTCAAGCGTATATACGCGCGTAAGGGTTACGTAGCGGTAAGCTAAGGTAAACCTATACTCGAGAATATCTCGGCAACAATGTACAATATAATTTTGCGGTTTGTGGCTTACAATTCCCTACCAAGGCACCTTTCGAATGATACCAAGTTTGACCCGCCGGAATAACTTTGAAGATTTTGGAAACTCAAGCGTATATACGCGCGTAAGGGTTACGTAGCGGTAAACTAAGGTAAACCTATACTCGAGAATATCTCGGCAACAATGTACAATATAATTTTGCGGTTTGTGGCTTACAATTCCCTACCAAGGCACCTTTCGAATGATACCAAGTTTGACCCGCCGGAATAACTTTGAAGATTTTGGAAACTCAAGCGTATATACGCGCGTAGGGTTACGTAGCGGTAAACTAAGGTAAACCTATACTCGAGAATATCTCGGCAACAATGTACAATATAATTTTGCGGTTTGTGGCTTACAATTCCCTACCAAGGCACCTTTCGAATGATACCAAGTTTGACCCGCCGGAATAACTTTGAAGATTTTGGAAACTCAAGCGTATATACGCGCGTAAGGGTTACGTAGCGGTAAACTAAGGTAAACCTATACTCGAGAATATCTCGGCAACAATGTACAATATAATTTTGCGGTTTGTGGCTTACAATTCCCTACCAAGGCACCTTTCGAATGATACCAAGTTTGACCCGCCGGAATAACTTTGAAGATTTTGGAAACTCAAGCGTATATACGCGCGTAAGGGTTACGTAGCGGTAAACTAAGGTAAACCTATACTCGAGAATATCTCGGCAACAATGTACAATATAATTTTGCGGTTTGTGGCTTACAATTCCCTACCAAGGCACCTTTCGAATGATACCAAGTTTGACCCGCCGGAATAACTTTGAAGATTTTGGAAACTCAAGCGTATATACGCGCGTAAGGGTTACGTAGCGGTAAACTAAGGTAAACCTATACTCGAGAATATCTCGGCAACAATGTACAATATAATTTTGCGGTTTGTGGCTTACAATTCCCTACCAAGGCACCTTTCGAATGATACCAAGTTTGACCCGCCGGAATAACTTTGAAGATTTTGGAAACTCAAGCGTATATACGCGCGTAAGGGTTACGTAGCGGTAAACTAAGGTAAACCTATACTCGAGAATATCTCGGCAACAATGTACAATATAATTTTGCGGTTTGTGGCTTACAATTCCCTACCAAGGCACCTTTCGAATGATACCAAGTTTGACCCGCCGGAATAACTTTGAAGATTTTGGAAACTCAAGCGTATATACGCGCGTAAGGGTTACGTAGCGGTAAACTAAGGTAAACCTATACTCGAGAATATCTCGGCAACAATGTACAATATAATTTTGCGGTTTGTGGCTTACAATTCCCTACCAAGGCACCTTTCGAATGATACCAAGTTTGACCCGCCGGAATAACTTTGAAGATTTTGGAAACTCAAGCGTATATACGCGCGTAAGGGTTACGTAGCGGTAAACTAAGGTAAACCTATACTCGAGAATATCTCGGCAACAATGTACAATATAATTTTGCGGTTTGTGGCTTACAATTCCCTACCAAGGCACCTTTCGAATGATACCAAGTTTGACCCGCCGGAATAACTTTGAAGATTTTGGAAACTCAAGCGTATATACGCGCGTAAGGGTTACGTAGCGGTAAACTAAGGTAAACCTATACTCGAGAATATCTCGGCAACAATGTACAATATAATTTTGCGGTTTGTGGCTTACAATTCCCTACCAAGGCACCTTTCGAATGATACCAAGTTTGACCCGCCGGAATAACTTTGAAGATTTTGGAAACTCAAGCGTATATACGCGCGTAAGGGTTACGTAGCGGTAAACTAAGGTAAACCTATACTCGAGAATATCTCGGCAACAATGTACAATATAATTTTGCGGTTTGTGGCTTACAATTCCCTACCAAGGCACCTTTCGAATGATACCAAGTTTGACCCGCCGGAATAACTTTGAAGATTTTGGAAACTCAAGCGTATATACGCGCGTAAGGGTTACGTAGCGGTAAACTAAGGTAAACCTATACTCGAGAATATCTCGGCAACAATGTACAATATAATTTTGCGGTTTGTGGCTTACAATTCCCTACCAAGGCACCTTTCGAATGATACCAAGTTTGACCCGCCGGAATAACTTTGAAGATTTTGGAAACTCAAGCGTATATACGCGCGTAAGGGTTACGTAGCGGTAAACTAAGGTAAACCTATACTCGAGAATATCTCGGCAACAATGTACAATATAATTTTGCGGTTTGTGGCTTACAATTCCCTACCAAGGCACCTTTCGAATGATACCAAGTTTGACCCGCCGGAATAACTTTGAAGATTTTGGAAACTCAAGCGTATATACGCGCGTAAGGGTTACGTAGCGGTAAACTAAGGTAAACCTATACTCGAGAATATCTCGGCAACAATGTACAATATAATTTTGCGGTTTGTGGCTTACAATTCCCTACCAAGGCACCTTTCGAATGATACCAAGTTTGACCCGCCGGAATAACTTTGAAGATTTTGGAAACTCAAGCGTATATACGCGCGTAAGGGTTACGTAGCGGTAAACTAAGGTAAACCTATACTCGAGAATATCTCGGCAACAATGTACAATATAATTTTGCGGTTTGTGGCTTACAATTCCCTACCAAGGCACCTTTCGAATGATACCAAGTTTGACCCGCCGGAATAACTTTGAAGATTTTGGAAACTCAAGCGTATATACGCGCGTAAGGGTTACGTAGCGGTAAACTAAGGTAAACCTATACTCGAGAATATCTCGGCAACAATGTACAATATAATTTTGCGGTTTGTGGCTTACAATTCCCTACCAAGGCACCTTTCGAATGATACCAAGTTTGACCCGCCGGAATAACTTTGAAGATTTTGGAAACTCAAGCGTATATACGCGCGTAAGGGTTACGTAGCGGTAAACTAAGGTAAACCTATACTCGAGAATATCTCGGCAACAATGTACAATATAATTTTGCGGTTTGTGGCTTACAATTCCCTACCAAGGCACCTTTCGAATGATACCAAGTTTGACCCGCCGGAATAACTTTGAAGATTTTGGAAACTCAAGCGTATATACGCGCGTAAGGGTTACGTAGCGGTAAACTAAGGTAAACCTATACTCGAGAATATCTCGGCAACAATGTACAATATAATTTTGCGGTTTGTGGCTTACAATTCCCTACCAAGGCACCTTTCGAATGATACCAAGTTTGACCCGCCGGAATAACTTTGAAGATTTTGGAAACTCAAGCGTATATACGCGCGTAAGGGTTACGTAGCGGTAAACTAAGGTAAACCTATACTCGAGAATATCTCGGCAACAATGTACAATATAATTTTGCGGTTTGTGGCTTACAATTCCCTACCAAGGCACCTTTCGAATGATACCAAGTTTGACCCGCCGGAATAACTTTGAAGATTTTGGAAACTCAAGCGTATATACGCGCGTAAGGGTTACGTAGCGGTAAACTAAGGTAAACCTATACTCGAGAATATCTCGGCAACAATGTACAATATAATTTTGCGGTTTGTGGCTTACAATTCCCTACCAAGGCACCTTTCGAATGATACCAAGTTTGACCCGCCGGAATAACTTTGAAGATTTTGGAAACTCAAGCGTATATACGCGCGTAAGGGTTACGTAGCGGTAAACTAAGGTAAACCTATACTCGAGAATATCTCGGCAACAATGTACAATATAATTTTGCGGTTTGTGGCTTACAATTCCCTACCAAGGCACCTTTCGAATGATACCAAGTTTGACCCGCCGGAATAACTTTGAAGATTTTGGAAACTCAAGCGTATATACGCGCGTAAGGGTTACGTAGCGGTAAACTAAGGTAAACCTATACTCGAGAATATCTCGGCAACAATGTACAATATAATTTTGCGGTTTGTGGCTTACAATTCCCTACCAAGGCACCTTTCGAATGATACCAAGTTTGACCCGCCGGAATAACTTTGAAGATTTTGGAAACTCAAGCGTATATACGCGCGTAAGGGTTACGTAGCGGTAAGCTAAGGTAAACCTATACTCGAGAATATCTCGGCAACAATGTACAATATAATTTTGCGGTTTGTGGCTTACAATTCCCTACCAAGGCACCTTTCGAATGATACCAAGTTTGACCCGCCGGAATAACTTTGAAGATTTTGGAAACTCAAGCGTATATACGCGCGTAAGGGTTACGTAGCGGTAAACTAAGGTAAACCTATACTCGAGAATATCTCGGCAACAATGTACAATATAATTTTGCGGTTTGTGGCTTACAATTCCCTACCAAGGCACCTTTCGAATGATACCAAGTTTGACCCGCCGGAATAACTTTGAAGATTTTGGAAACTCAAGCGTATATACGCGCGTAAGGGTTACGTAGCGGTAAGCTAAGGTAAACCTATACTCGAGAATATCTCGGCAACAATGTACAATATAATTTTGCGGTTTGTGGCTTACAATTCCCTACCAAGGCACCTTTCGAATGATACCAAGTTTGACCCGCCGGAATAACTTTGAAGATTTTGGAAACTCAAGCGTATATACGCGCGTAAGGGTTACGTAGCGGTAAACTAAGGTAAACCTATACTCGAGAATATCTCGGCAACAATGTACAATATAATTTTGCGGTTTGTGGCTTACAATTCCCTACCAAGGCACCTTTCGAATGATACCAAGTTTGACCCGCCGGAATAACTTTGAAGATTTTGGAAACTCAAGCGTATATACGCGCGTAAGGGTTACGTAGCGGTAAACTAAGGTAAACCTATACTCGAGAATATCTCGGCAACAATGTACAATATAATTTTGCGGTTTGTGGCTTACAATTCCCTACCAAGGCACCTTTCGAATGATACCAAGTTTGACCCGCCGGAATAACTTTGAAGATTTTGGAAACTCAAGCGTATATACGCGCGTAAGGGTTACGTAGCGGTAAACTAAGGTAAACCTATACTCGAGAATATCTCGGCAACAATGTACAATATAATTTTGCGGTTTGTGGCTTACAATTCCCTACCAAGGCACCTTTCGAATGATACCAAGTTTGACCCGCCGGAATAACTTTGAAGATTTTGGAAACTCAAGCGTATATACGCGCGTAAGGGTTACGTAGCGGTAAACTAAGGTAAACCTATACTCGAGAATATCTCGGCAACAATGTACAATATAATTTTGCGGTTTGTGGCTTACAATTCCCTACCAAGGCACCTTTCGAATGATACCAAGTTTGACCCGCCGGAATAACTTTGAAGATTTTGGAAACTCAAGCGTATATACGCGCGTAAGGGTTACGTAGCGGTAAACTAAGGTAAACCTATACTCGAGAATATCTCGGCAACAATGTACAATATAATTTTGCGGTTTGTGGCTTACAATTCCCTACCAAGGCACCTTTCGAATGATACCAAGTTTGACCCGCCGGAATAACTTTGAAGATTTTGGAAACTCAAGCGTATATACGCGCGTAAGGGTTACGTAGCGGTAAGCTAAGGTAAACCTATACTCGAGAATATCTCGGCAACAATGTACAATATAATTTTGCGGTTTGTGGCTTACAATTCCCTACCAAGGCACCTTTCGAATGATACCAAGTTTGACCCGCCGGAATAACTTTGAAGATTTTGGAAACTCAAGCGTATATACGCGCGTAAGGGTTACGTAGCGGTAAACTAAGGTAAACCTATACTCGAGAATATCTCGGCAACAATGTACAATATAATTTTGCGGTTTGTGGCTTACAATTCCCTACCAAGGCACCTTTCGAATGATACCAAGTTTGACCCGCCGGAATAACTTTGAAGATTTTGGAAACTCAAGCGTATATACGCGCGTAAGGGTTACGTAGCGGTAAACTAAGGTAAACCTATACTCGAGAATATCTCGGCAACAATGTACAATATAATTTTGCGGTTTGTGGCTTACAATTCCCTACCAAGGCACCTTTCGAATGATACCAAGTTTGACCCGCCGGAATAACTTTGAAGATTTTGGAAACTCAAGCGTATATACGCGCGTAAGGGTTACGTAGCGGTAAACTAAGGTAAACCTATACTCGAGAATATCTCGGCAACAATGTACAATATAATTTTGCGGTTTGTGGCTTACAATTCCCTACCAAGGCACCTTTCGAATGATACCAAGTTTGACCCGCCGGAATAACTTTGAAGATTTTGGAAACTCAAGCGTATATACGCGCGTAAGGGTTACGTAGCGGTAAACTAAGGTAAACCTATACTCGAGAATATCTCGGCAACAATGTACAATATAATTTTGCGGTTTGTGGCTTACAATTCCCTACCAAGGCACCTTTCGAATGATACCAAGTTTGACCCGCCGGAATAACTTTGAAGATTTTGGAAACTCAAGCGTATATACGCGCGTAAGGGTTACGTAGCGGTAAACTAAGGTAAACCTATACTCGAGAATATCTCGGCAACAATGTACAATATAATTTTGCGGTTTGTGGCTTACAATTCCCTACCAAGGCACCTTTCGAATGATACCAAGTTTGACCCGCCGGAATAACTTTGAAGATTTTGGAAACTCAAGCGTATATACGCGCGTAAGGGTTACGTAGCGGTAAACTAAGGTAAACCTATACTCGAGAATATCTCGGCAACAATGTACAATATAATTTTGCGGTTTGTGGCTTACAATTCCCTACCAAGGCACCTTTCGAATGATACCAAGTTTGACCCGCCGGAATAACTTTGAAGATTTTGGAAACTCAAGCGTATATACGCGCGTAAGGGTTACGTAGCGGTAAACTAAGGTAAACCTATACTCGAGAATATCTCGGCAACAATGTACAATATAATTTTGCGGTTTGTGGCTTACAATTCCCTACCAAGGCACCTTTCGAATGATACCAAGTTTGACCCGCCGGAATAACTTTGAAGATTTTGGAAACTCAAGCGTATATACGCGCGTAAGGGTTACGTAGCGGTAAACTAAGGTAAACCTATACTCGAGAATATCTCGGCAACAATGTACAATATAATTTTGCGGTTTGTGGCTTACAATTCCCTACCAAGGCACCTTTCGAATGATACCAAGTTTGACCCGCCGGAATAACTTTGAAGATTTTGGAAACTCAAGCGTATATACGCGCGTAAGGGTTACGTAGCGGTAAACTAAGGTAAACCTATACTCGAGAATATCTCGGCAACAATGTACAATATAATTTTGCGGTTTGTGGCTTACAATTCCCTACCAAGGCACCTTTCGAATGATACCAAGTTTGACCCGCCGGAATAACTTTGAAGATTTTGGAAACTCAAGCGTATATACGCGCGTAAGGGTTACGTAGCGGTAAACTAAGGTAAACCTATACTCGAGAATATCTCGGCAACAATGTACAATATAATTTTGCGGTTTGTGGCTTACAATTCCCTACCAAGGCACCTTTCGAATGATACCAAGTTTGACCCGCCGGAATAACTTTGAAGATTTTGGAAACTCAAGCGTATATACGCGCGTAAGGGTTACGTAGCGGTAAACTAAGGTAAACCTATACTCGAGAATATCTCGGCAACAATGTACAATATAATTTTGCGGTTTGTGGCTTACAATTCCCTACCAAGGCACCTTTCGAATGATACCAAGTTTGACCCGCCGGAATAACTTTGAAGATTTTGGAAACTCAAGCGTATATACGCGCGTAAGGGTTACGTAGCGGTAAACTAAGGTAAACCTATACTCGAGAATATCTCGGCAACAATGTACAATATAATTTTGCGGTTTGTGGCTTACAATTCCCTACCAAGGCACCTTTCGAATGATACCAAGTTTGACCCGCCGGAATAACTTTGAAGATTTTGGAAACTCAAGCGTATATACGCGCGTAAGGGTTACGTAGCGGTAAACTAAGGTAAACCTATACTCGAGAATATCTCGGCAACAATGTACAATATAATTTTGCGGTTTGTGGCTTACAATTCCCTACCAAGGCACCTTTCGAATGATACCAAGTTTGACCCGCCGGAATAACTTTGAAGATTTTGGAAACTCAAGCGTATATACGCGCGTAAGGGTTACGTAGCGGTAAACTAAGGTAAACCTATACTCGAGAATATCTCGGCAACAATGTACAATATAATTTTGCGGTTTGTGGCTTACAATTCCCTACCAAGGCACCTTTCGAATGATACCAAGTTTGACCCGCCGGAATAACTTTGAAGATTTTGGAAACTCAAGCGTATATACGCGCGTAAGGGTTACGTAGCGGTAAACTAAGGTAAACCTATACTCGAGAATATCTCGGCAACAATGTACAATATAATTTTGCGGTTTGTGGCTTACAATTCCCTACCAAGGCACCTTTCGAATGATACCAAGTTTGACCCGCCGGAATAACTTTGAAGATTTTGGAAACTCAAGCGTATATACGCGCGTAAGGGTTACGTAGCGGTAAACTAAGGTAAACCTATACTCGAGAATATCTCGGCAACAATGTACAATATAATTTTGCGGTTTGTGGCTTACAATTCCCTACCAAGGCACCTTTCGAATGATACCAAGTTTGACCCGCCGGAATAACTTTGAAGATTTTGGAAACTCAAGCGTATATACGCGCGTAAGGGTTACGTAGCGGTAAACTAAGGTAAACCTATACTCGAGAATATCTCGGCAACAATGTACAATATAATTTTGCGGTTTGTGGCTTACAATTCCCTACCAAGGCACCTTTCGAATGATACCAAGTTTGACCCGCCGGAATAACTTTGAAGATTTTGGAAACTCAAGCGTATATACGCGCGTAAGGGTTACGTAGCGGTAAACTAAGGTAAACCTATACTCGAGAATATCTCGGCAACAATGTACAATATAATTTTGCGGTTTGTGGCTTACAATTCCCTACCAAGGCACCTTTCGAATGATACCAAGTTTGACCCGCCGGAATAACTTTGAAGATTTTGGAAACTCAAGCGTATATACGCGCGTAAGGGTTACGTAGCGGTAAACTAAGGTAAACCTATACTCGAGAATATCTCGGCAACAATGTACAATATAATTTTGCGGTTTGTGGCTTACAATTCCCTACCAAGGCACCTTTCGAATGATACCAAGTTTGACCCGCCGGAATAACTTTGAAGATTTTGGAAACTCAAGCGTATATACGCGCGTAAGGGTTACGTAGCGGTAAACTAAGGTAAACCTATACTCGAGAATATCTCGGCAACAATGTACAATATAATTTTGCGGTTTGTGGCTTACAATTCCCTACCAAGGCACCTTTCGAATGATACCAAGTTTGACCCGCCGGAATAACTTTGAAGATTTTGGAAACTCAAGCGTATATACGCGCGTAAGGGTTACGTAGCGGTAAACTAAGGTAAACCTATACTCGAGAATATCTCGGCAACAATGTACAATATAATTTTGCGGTTTGTGGCTTACAATTCCCTACCAAGGCACCTTTCGAATGATACCAAGTTTGACCCGCCGGAATAACTTTGAAGATTTTGGAAACTCAAGCGTATATACGCGCGTAAGGGTTACGTAGCGGTAAACTAAGGTAAACCTATACTCGAGAATATCTCGGCAACAATGTACAATATAATTTTGCGGTTTGTGGCTTACAATTCCCTACCAAGGCACCTTTCGAATGATACCAAGTTTGACCCGCCGGAATAACTTTGAAGATTTTGGAAACTCAAGCGTATATACGCGCGTAAGGGTTACGTAGCGGTAAACTAAGGTAAACCTATACTCGAGAATATCTCGGCAACAATGTACAATATAATTTTGCGGTTTGTGGCTTACAATTCCCTACCAAGGCACCTTTCGAATGATACCAAGTTTGACCCGCCGGAATAACTTTGAAGATTTTGGAAACTCAAGCGTATATACGCGCGTAAGGGTTACGTAGCGGTAAACTAAGGTAAACCTATACTCGAGAATATCTCGGCAACAATGTACAATATAATTTTGCGGTTTGTGGCTTACAATTCCCTACCAAGGCACCTTTCGAATGATACCAAGTTTGACCCGCCGGAATAACTTTGAAGATTTTGGAAACTCAAGCGTATATACGCGCGTAAGGGTTACGTAGCGGTAAACTAAGGTAAACCTATACTCGAGAATATCTCGGCAACAATGTACAATATAATTTTGCGGTTTGTGGCTTACAATTCCCTACCAAGGCACCTTTCGAATGATACCAAGTTTGACCCGCCGGAATAACTTTGAAGATTTTGGAAACTCAAGCGTATATACGCGCGTAAGGGTTACGTAGCGGTAAACTAAGGTAAACCTATACTCGAGAATATCTCGGCAACAATGTACAATATAATTTTGCGGTTTGTGGCTTACAATTCCCTACCAAGGCACCTTTCGAATGATACCAAGTTTGACCCGCCGGAATAACTTTGAAGATTTTGGAAACTCAAGCGTATATACGCGCGTAAGGGTTACGTAGCGGTAAACTAAGGTAAACCTATACTCGAGAATATCTCGGCAACAATGTACAATATAATTTTGCGGTTTGTGGCTTACAATTCCCTACCAAGGCACCTTTCGAATGATACCAAGTTTGACCCGCCGGAATAACTTTGAAGATTTTGGAAACTCAAGCGTATATACGCGCGTAAGGGTTACGTAGCGGTAAACTAAGGTAAACCTATACTCGAGAATATCTCGGCAACAATGTACAATATAATTTTGCGGTTTGTGGCTTACAATTCCCTACCAAGGCACCTTTCGAATGATACCAAGTTTGACCCGCCGGAATAACTTTGAAGATTTTGGAAACTCAAGCGTATATACGCGCGTAAGGGTTACGTAGCGGTAAACTAAGGTAAACCTATACTCGAGAATATCTCGGCAACAATGTACAATATAATTTTGCGGTTTGTGGCTTACAATTCCCTACCAAGGCACCTTTCGAATGATACCAAGTTTGACCCGCCGGAATAACTTTGAAGATTTTGGAAACTCAAGCGTATATACGCGCGTAAGGGTTACGTAGCGGTAAACTAAGGTAAACCTATACTCGAGAATATCTCGGCAACAATGTACAATATAATTTTGCGGTTTGTGGCTTACAATTCCCTACCAAGGCACCTTTCGAATGATACCAAGTTTGACCCGCCGGAATAACTTTGAAGATTTTGGAAACTCAAGCGTATATACGCGCGTAAGGGTTACGTAGCGGTAAACTAAGGTAAACCTATACTCGAGAATATCTCGGCAACAATGTACAATATAATTTTGCGGTTTGTGGCTTACAATTCCCTACCAAGGCACCTTTCGAATGATACCAAGTTTGACCCGCCGGAATAACTTTGAAGATTTTGGAAACTCAAGCGTATATACGCGCGTAAGGGTTACGTAGCGGTAAACTAAGGTAAACCTATACTCGAGAATATCTCGGCAACAATGTACAATATAATTTTGCGGTTTGTGGCTTACAATTCCCTACCAAGGCACCTTTCGAATGATACCAAGTTTGACCCGCCGGAATAACTTTGAAGATTTTGGAAACTCAAGCGTATATACGCGCGTAAGGGTTACGTAGCGGTAAACTAAGGTAAACCTATACTCGAGAATATCTCGGCAACAATGTACAATATAATTTTGCGGTTTGTGGCTTACAATTCCCTACCAAGGCACCTTTCGAATGATACCAAGTTTGACCCGCCGGAATAACTTTGAAGATTTTGGAAACTCAAGCGTATATACGCGCGTAAGGGTTACGTAGCGGTAAACTAAGGTAAACCTATACTCGAGAATATCTCGGCAACAATGTACAATATAATTTTGCGGTTTGTGGCTTACAATTCCCTACCAAGGCACCTTTCGAATGATACCAAGTTTGACCCGCCGGAATAACTTTGAAGATTTTGGAAACTCAAGCGTATATACGCGCGTAAGGGTTACGTAGCGGTAAACTAAGGTAAACCTATACTCGAGAATATCTCGGCAACAATGTACAATATAATTTTGCGGTTTGTGGCTTACAATTCCCTACCAAGGCACCTTTCGAATGATACCAAGTTTGACCCGCCGGAATAACTTTGAAGATTTTGGAAACTCAAGCGTATATACGCGCGTAAGGGTTACGTAGCGGTAAACTAAGGTAAACCTATACTCGAGAATATCTCGGCAACAATGTACAATATAATTTTGCGGTTTGTGGCTTACAATTCCCTACCAAGGCACCTTTCGAATGATACCAAGTTTGACCCGCCGGAATAACTTTGAAGATTTTGGAAACTCAAGCGTATATACGCGCGTAAGGGTTACGTAGCGGTAAACTAAGGTAAACCTATACTCGAGAATATCTCGGCAACAATGTACAATATAATTTTGCGGTTTGTGGCTTACAATTCCCTACCAAGGCACCTTTCGAATGATACCAAGTTTGACCCGCCGGAATAACTTTGAAGATTTTGGAAACTCAAGCGTATATACGCGCGTAAGGGTTACGTAGCGGTAAACTAAGGTAAACCTATACTCGAGAATATCTCGGCAACAATGTACAATATAATTTTGCGGTTTGTGGCTTACAATTCCCTACCAAGGCACCTTTCGAATGATACCAAGTTTGACCCGCCGGAATAACTTTGAAGATTTTGGAAACTCAAGCGTATATACGCGCGTAAGGGTTACGTAGCGGTAAACTAAGGTAAACCTATACTCGAGAATATCTCGGCAACAATGTACAATATAATTTTGCGGTTTGTGGCTTACAATTCCCTACCAAGGCACCTTTCGAATGATACCAAGTTTGACCCGCCGGAATAACTTTGAAGATTTTGGAAACTCAAGCGTATATACGCGCGTAAGGGTTACGTAGCGGTAAACTAAGGTAAACCTATACTCGAGAATATCTCGGCAACAATGTACAATATAATTTTGCGGTTTGTGGCTTACAATTCCCTACCAAGGCACCTTTCGAATGATACCAAGTTTGACCCGCCGGAATAACTTTGAAGATTTTGGAAACTCAAGCGTATATACGCGCGTAAGGGTTACGTAGCGGTAAACTAAGGTAAACCTATACTCGAGAATATCTCGGCAACAATGTACAATATAATTTTGCGGTTTGTGGCTTACAATTCCCTACCAAGGCACCTTTCGAATGATACCAAGTTTGACCCGCCGGAATAACTTTGAAGATTTTGGAAACTCAAGCGTATATACGCGCGTAAGGGTTACGTAGCGGTAAACTAAGGTAAACCTATACTCGAGAATATCTCGGCAACAATGTACAATATAATTTTGCGGTTTGTGGCTTACAATTCCCTACCAAGGCACCTTTCGAATGATACCAAGTTTGACCCGCCGGAATAACTTTGAAGATTTTGGAAACTCAAGCGTATATACGCGCGTAAGGGTTACGTAGCGGTAAACTAAGGTAAACCTATACTCGAGAATATCTCGGCAACAATGTACAATATAATTTTGCGGTTTGTGGCTTACAATTCCCTACCAAGGCACCTTTCGAATGATACCAAGTTTGACCCGCCGGAATAACTTTGAAGATTTTGGAAACTCAAGCGTATATACGCGCGTAAGGGTTACGTAGCGGTAAACTAAGGTAAACCTATACTCGAGAATATCTCGGCAACAATGTACAATATAATTTTGCGGTTTGTGGCTTACAATTCCCTACCAAGGCACCTTTCGAATGATACCAAGTTTGACCCGCCGGAATAACTTTGAAGATTTTGGAAACTCAAGCGTATATACGCGCGTAAGGGTTACGTAGCGGTAAACTAAGGTAAACCTATACTCGAGAATATCTCGGCAACAATGTACAATATAATTTTGCGGTTTGTGGCTTACAATTCCCTACCAAGGCACCTTTCGAATGATACCAAGTTTGACCCGCCGGAATAACTTTGAAGATTTTGGAAACTCAAGCGTATATACGCGCGTAAGGGTTACGTAGCGGTAAGCTAAGGTAAACCTATACTCGAGAATATCTCGGCAACAATGTACAATATAATTTTGCGGTTTGTGGCTTACAATTCCCTACCAAGGCACCTTTCGAATGATACCAAGTTTGACCCGCCGGAATAACTTTGAAGATTTTGGAAACTCAAGCGTATATACGCGCGTAAGGGTTACGTAGCGGTAAGCTAAGGTAAACCTATACTCGAGAATATCTCGGCAACAATGTACAATATAATTTTGCGGTTTGTGGCTTACAATTCCCTACCAAGGCACCTTTCGAATGATACCAAGTTTGACCCGCCGGAATAACTTTGAAGATTTTGGAAACTCAAGCGTATATACGCGCGTAAGGGTTACGTAGCGGTAAACTAAGGTAAACCTATACTCGAGAATATCTCGGCAACAATGTACAATATAATTTTGCGGTTTGTGGCTTACAATTCCCTACCAAGGCACCTTTCGAATGATACCAAGTTTGACCCGCCGGAATAACTTTGAAGATTTTGGAAACTCAAGCGTATATACGCGCGTAAGGGTTACGTAGCGGTAAACTAAGGTAAACCTATACTCGAGAATATCTCGGCAACAATGTACAATATAATTTTGCGGTTTGTGGCTTACAATTCCCTACCAAGGCACCTTTCGAATGATACCAAGTTTGACCCGCCGGAATAACTTTGAAGATTTTGGAAACTCAAGCGTATATACGCGCGTAAGGGTTACGTAGCGGTAAACTAAGGTAAACCTATACTCGAGAATATCTCGGCAACAATGCACAATATAATTTTGCGGTTTGTGGCTTACAATTCCCTACCAAGGCACCTTTCGAATGATACCAAGTTTGACCCGCCGGAATAACTTTGAAGATTTTGGAAACTCAAGCGTATATACGCGCGTAAGGGTTACGTAGCGGTAAACTAAGGTAAACCTATACTCGAGAATATCTCGGCAACAATGTACAATATAATTTTGCGGTTTGTGGCTTACAATTCCCTACCAAGGCACCTTTCGAATGATACCAAGTTTGACCCGCCGGAATAACTTTGAAGATTTTGGAAACTCAAGCGTATATACGCGCGTAAGGGTTACGTAGCGGTAAACTAAGGTAAACCTATACTCGAGAATATCTCGGCAACAATGTACAATATAATTTTGCGGTTTGTGGCTTACAATTCCCTACCAAGGCACCTTTCGAATGATACCAAGTTTGACCCGCCGGAATAACTTTGAAGATTTTGGAAACTCAAGCGTATATACGCGCGTAAGGGTTACGTAGCGGTAAACTAAGGTAAACCTATACTCGAGAATATCTCGGCAACAATGCACAATATAATTTTGCGGTTTGTGGCTTACAATTCCCTACCAAGGCACCTTTCGAATGATACCAAGTTTGACCCGCCGGAATAACTTTGAAGATTTTGGAAACTCAAGCGTATATACGCGCGTAAGGGTTACGTAGCGGTAAACTAAGGTAAACCTATACTCGAGAATATCTCGGCAACAATGTACAATATAATTTTGCGGTTTGTGGCTTACAATTCCCTACCAAGGCACCTTTCGAATGATACCAAGTTTGACCCGCCGGAATAACTTTGAAGATTTTGGAAACTCAAGCGTATATACGCGCGTAAGGGTTACGTAGCGGTAAGCTAAGGTAAACCTATACTCGAGAATATCTCGGCAACAATGTACAATATAATTTTGCGGTTTGTGGCTTACAATTCCCTACCAAGGCACCTTTCGAATGATACCAAGTTTGACCCGCCGGAATAACTTTGAAGATTTTGGAAACTCAAGCGTATATACGCGCGTAAGGGTTACGTAGCGGTAAACTAAGGTAAACCTATACTCGAGAATATCTCGGCAACAATGTACAATATAATTTTGCGGTTTGTGGCTTACAATTCCCTACCAAGGCACCTTTCGAATGATACCAAGTTTGACCCGCCGGAATAACTTTGAAGATTTTGGAAACTCAAGCGTATATACGCGCGTAAGGGTTACGTAGCGGTAAACTAAGGTAAACCTATACTCGAGAATATCTCGGCAACAATGCACAATATAATTTTGCGGTTTGTGGCTTACAATTCCCTACCAAGGCACCTTTCGAATGATACCAAGTTTGACCCGCCGGAATAACTTTGAAGATTTTGGAAACTCAAGCGTATATACGCGCGTAAGGGTTACGTAGCGGTAAACTAAGGTAAACCTATACTCGAGAATATCTCGGCAACAATGTACAATATAATTTTGCGGTTTGTGGCTTACAATTCCCTACCAAGGCACCTTTCGAATGATACCAAGTTTGACCCGCCGGAATAACTTTGAAGATTTTGGAAACTCAAGCGTATATACGCGCGTAAGGGTTACGTAGCGGTAAACTAAGGTAAACCTATACTCGAGAATATCTCGGCAACAATGCACAATATAATTTTGCGGTTTGTGGCTTACAATTCCCTACCAAGGCACCTTTCGAATGATACCAAGTTTGACCCGCCGGAATAACTTTGAAGATTTTGGAAACTCAAGCGTATATACGCGCGTAAGGGTTACGTAGCGGTAAGCTAAGGTAAACCTATACTCGAGAATATCTCGGCAACAATGTACAATATAATTTTGCGGTTTGTGGCTTACAATTCCCTACCAAGGCACCTTTCGAATGATACCAAGTTTGACCCGCCGGAATAACTTTGAAGATTTTGGAAACTCAAGCGTATATACGCGCGTAAGGGTTACGTAGCGGTAAGCTAAGGTAAACCTATACTCGAGAATATCTCGGCAACAATGTACAATATAATTTTGCGGTTTGTGGCTTACAATTCCCTACCAAGGCACCTTTCGAATGATACCAAGTTTGACCCGCCGGAATAACTTTGAAGATTTTGGAAACTCAAGCGTATATACGCGCGTAAGGGTTACGTAGCGGTAAGCTAAGGTAAACCTATACTCGAGAATATCTCGGCAACAATGTACAATATAATTTTGCGGTTTGTGGCTTACAATTCCCTACCAAGGCACCTTTCGAATGATACCAAGTTTGACCCGCCGGAATAACTTTGAAGATTTTGGAAACTCAAGCGTATATACGCGCGTAAGGGTTACGTAGCGGTAAACTAAGGTAAACCTATACTCGAGAATATCTCGGCAACAATGTACAATATAATTTTGCGGTTTGTGGCTTACAATTCCCTACCAAGGCACCTTTCGAATGATACCAAGTTTGACCCGCCGGAATAACTTTGAAGATTTTGGAAACTCAAGCGTATATACGCGCGTAAGGGTTACGTAGCGGTAAACTAAGGTAAACCTATACTCGAGAATATCTCGGCAACAATGTACAATATAATTTTGCGGTTTGTGGCTTACAATTCCCTACCAAGGCACCTTTCGAATGATACCAAGTTTGACCCGCCGGAATAACTTTGAAGATTTTGGAAACTCAAGCGTATATACGCGCGTAAGGGTTACGTAGCGGTAAACTAAGGTAAACCTATACTCGAGAATATCTCGGCAACAATGTACAATATAATTTTGCGGTTTGTGGCTTACAATTCCCTACCAAGGCACCTTTCGAATGATACCAAGTTTGACCCGCCGGAATAACTTTGAAGATTTTGGAAACTCAAGCGTATATACGCGCGTAAGGGTTACGTAGCGGTAAACTAAGGTAAACCTATACTCGAGAATATCTCGGCAACAATGTACAATATAATTTTGCGGTTTGTGGCTTACAATTCCCTACCAAGGCACCTTTCGAATGATACCAAGTTTGACCCGCCGGAATAACTTTGAAGATTTTGGAAACTCAAGCGTATATACGCGCGTAAGGGTTACGTAGCGGTAAACTAAGGTAAACCTATACTCGAGAATATCTCGGCAACAATGCACAATATAATTTTGCGGTTTGTGGCTTACAATTCCCTACCAAGGCACCTTTCGAATGATACCAAGTTTGACCCGCCGGAATAACTTTGAAGATTTTGGAAACTCAAGCGTATATACGCGCGTAAGGGTTACGTAGCGGTAAGCTAAGGTAAACCTATACTCGAGAATATCTCGGCAACAATGTACAATATAATTTTGCGGTTTGTGGCTTACAATTCCCTACCAAGGCACCTTTCGAATGATACCAAGTTTGACCCGCCGGAATAACTTTGAAGATTTTGGAAACTCAAGCGTATATACGCGCGTAAGGGTTACGTAGCGGTAAGCTAAGGTAAACCTATACTCGAGAATATCTCGGCAACAATGTACAATATAATTTTGCGGTTTGTGGCTTACAATTCCCTACCAAGGCACCTTTCGAATGATACCAAGTTTGACCCGCCGGAATAACTTTGAAGATTTTGGAAACTCAAGCGTATATACGCGCGTAAGGGTTACGTAGCGGTAAGCTAAGGTAAACCTATACTCGAGAATATCTCGGCAACAATGTACAATATAATTTTGCGGTTTGTGGCTTACAATTCCCTACCAAGGCACCTTTCGAATGATACCAAGTTTGACCCGCCGGAATAACTTTGAAGATTTTGGAAACTCAAGCGTATATACGCGCGTAAGGGTTACGTAGCGGTAAACTAAGGTAAACCTATACTCGAGAATATCTCGGCAACAATGTACAATATAATTTTGCGGTTTGTGGCTTACAATTCCCTACCAAGGCACCTTTCGAATGATACCAAGTTTGACCCGCCGGAATAACTTTGAAGATTTTGGAAACTCAAGCGTATATACGCGCGTAAGGGTTACGTAGCGGTAAACTAAGGTAAACCTATACTCGAGAATATCTCGGCAACAATGCACAATATAATTTTGCGGTTTGTGGCTTACAATTCCCTACCAAGGCACCTTTCGAATGATACCAAGTTTGACCCGCCGGAATAACTTTGAAGATTTTGGAAACTCAAGCGTATATACGCGCGTAAGGGTTACGTAGCGGTAAACTAAGGTAAACCTATACTCGAGAATATCTCGGCAACAATGTACAATATAATTTTGCGGTTTGTGGCTTACAATTCCCTACCAAGGCACCTTTCGAATGATACCAAGTTTGACCCGCCGGAATAACTTTGAAGATTTTGGAAACTCAAGCGTATATACGCGCGTAAGGGTTACGTAGCGGTAAACTAAGGTAAACCTATACTCGAGAATATCTCGGCAACAATGTACAATATAATTTTGCGGTTTGTGGCTTACAATTCCCTACCAAGGCACCTTTCGAATGATACCAAGTTTGACCCGCCGGAATAACTTTGAAGATTTTGGAAACTCAAGCGTATATACGCGCGTAAGGGTTACGTAGCGGTAAACTAAGGTAAACCTATACTCGAGAATATCTCGGCAACAATGCACAATATAATTTTGCGGTTTGTGGCTTACAATTCCCTACCAAGGCACCTTTCGAATGATACCAAGTTTGACCCGCCGGAATAACTTTGAAGATTTTGGAAACTCAAGCGTATATACGCGCGTAAGGGTTACGTAGCGGTAAGCTAAGGTAAACCTATACTCGAGAATATCTCGGCAACAATGTACAATATAATTTTGCGGTTTGTGGCTTACAATTCCCTACCAAGGCACCTTTCGAATGATACCAAGTTTGACCCGCCGGAATAACTTTGAAGATTTTGGAAACTCAAGCGTATATACGCGCGTAAGGGTTACGTAGCGGTAAGCTAAGGTAAACCTATACTCGAGAATATCTCGGCAACAATGCACAATATAATTTTGCGGTTTGTGGCTTACAATTCCCTACCAAGGCACCTTTCGAATGATACCAAGTTTGACCCGCCGGAATAACTTTGAAGATTTTGGAAACTCAAGCGTATATACGCGCGTAAGGGTTACGTAGCGGTAAACTAAGGTAAACCTATACTCGAGAATATCTCGGCAACAATGTACAATATAATTTTGCGGTTTGTGGCTTACAATTCCCTACCAAGGCACCTTTCGAATGATACCAAGTTTGACCCGCCGGAATAACTTTGAAGATTTTGGAAACTCAAGCGTATATACGCGCGTATGGGTTACGTAGCGGTAAACTAAGGTAAACCTATACTCGAGAATATCTCGGCAACAATGCACAATATAATTTTGCGGTTTGTGGCTTACAATTCCCTACCAAGGCACCTTTCGAATGATACCAAGTTTGACCCGCCGGAATAACTTTGAAGATTTTGGAAACTCAAGCGTATATACGCGCGTAAGGGTTACGTAGCGGTAAACTAAGGTAAACCTATACTCGAGAATATCTCGGCAACAATGTACAATATAATTTTGCGGTTTGTGGCTTACAATTCCCTACCAAGGCACCTTTCGAATGATACCAAGTTTGACCCGCCGGAATAACTTTGAAGATTTTGGAAACTCAAGCGTATATACGCGCGTATGGGTTACGTAGCGGTAAACTAAGGTAAACCTATACTCGAGAATATCTCGGCAACAATGCACAATATAATTTTGCGGTTTGTGGCTTACAATTCCCTACCAAGGCACCTTTCGAATGATACCAAGTTTGACCCGCCGGAAGACTATCGTGCACATCCTGTATAAAACCTACCTCCGGTCAGAATTGAACTCTGACCCTGCGGTATTTTTGTAAGGTCGTATAGAACAATATTATGGGCGACCCCTTGTGGTAGTCTGGGCGTCGCAGGTCTTGAAATAACGTGTGCACGTCAGTGAGTCGAAAACTATGGTGGGTAGTAGAGGATTACGTTAGTTGTGTGGCTGTATGACTTGGGTTACGATGTTTGTTTGGCTGGGTAGAATCTTGGGGATGAATCCGGTTCCAGACTACCTACGTGTGTCGGCTGCAGTATGTTGACCTCCGCTGGGGGTCAAATGAAAGCGTTTTTTTTTATAGAAGAGGCAGAAAGAAATTCACATTTTTCTAGATTCTATCATGAACTTGAACATATCCAATTCTTGTTAATTACTTTTGAACCCTGCTATGAATTTGAGGTTCGAACCTCCTCACTTTGGGGTCCTTAACAGTGAATACCCATAGGCGAAACACTGTGTTCTGCTACCTTTTAACTGAAGCGCAAACACAGGAAGTGGGCGTGGCGTAAAAAGTACGAAGGCTCACACGTACAAGTTGAACCTGAAGTATCTTTCTATGTTACCCCGTTTTATTGGAGAGGATCACAGAGTTCAACTGTGAGTTTGCATATAGCTGGCAGATATGAAATCAAATTCTTCAACATTTTTCCGTGTCTATATCAAATGCGTAATAGTGAAAGCCTTTTCTTTACTACATTTTAAACTGTACACCAAAGGACAGGAAGAAACAGACTACGTCATTCCACAACTATGATAATGCTTTTTACTATACTTATAATTGCTTCAAGACCACTCTGACCCCCTTGGATTGTTCTGACGTTTTAGGACAAGACTGATGCATATATGCCCACACATAAACTCATAAACAGATTGGCATAAACATAACGGCCTGGCGACTTGAACCCAAATTACAGTGTTCTAAATTCTATTCTATTTAAAATCTGTTCAAAATCCCAGTGTCGTTCCGCAACCACTTCTGAAACATATTGAACCGCTATGTGAAGACTGACGTAGAGATTTACCTGAATTCCCTGAACCGCAGAGACTGTGGTGCCTCCGCGATCAGGAGCTGGAAGGCGGGTAGTCCACTGTCGCTCCTCCGTCAAGCACGGCTTCAATGTATGTCAGTATCTTGTTTTTGAAGCATTTCACTGTGTTCTGGATTACAACATCCAAAGGGAGTTCATTCCAGGCTCCAAAACCCTTTAAGGAAAGGCTCTCTTCCGGGCTTCCAGTTTACTGCGAGGTATAGAGAGTTAGTTTCAAGTGGTGCCCTCTGGTGTTGTAGGGTGTGCACAATGGAGTAAAGAGGGTGCCCTTGTCAAGTCCCTTGATAATTTTAAAGACTGCGATCATGTCCCCTCTAAATCTTCTTACTGCTAAGGCCACAACGACTTAATTTTATGGATGACATCCTCTGGAGACCCCAAAACTAATGCGAGAGGGCGAAAAATAAAAATCCAGCAAAGAAAAAAATGATGCTAAACCACAGGACTATAAAGCTGGCATTATGAACAGAACACGGTTTATCAATAGAAACAAGTCTTTATTTGCAGGAGGCACATGTAGGTTGTATTGTCCATCTTAGCAGACTCAGCTGAAGTGACCAATATATAATATATTGACGCCCTCAATAATAACGCCCTCCTTTTTTACTGTTCTCTTGTCGGCTGTGAGACATCAAGAAAACATTATAAATAGAAAGTCCGATAAAAACAAAACAAAAAAGGTTTGAAAAATAGCCGGAGCCTAACCTCTGCTTGGATAGCAGTCATATCATGGTCATATTGCCAGATTTCGAATTCGCGGCAAAGCAAGACGCATGTGCAGAAGTACCGTTTTCTACAAAATTAGCACGTTTTGGGGACTTTGGGGACCTTCTCACATTAGTTAGGATGCATGTCGGCGGCGACAGGAACTCTAGTAAATATGTTAAAGTGTAAGGCACACAAAAAGTAAACAAAACCCGTCTGGACATTGTTATGCAAATCGAAACAATGGTCAAGACAATTTAAGGACTGTTTACTTTTTGTGTGCCTTACCCTTTGACATATTAACTAGAATTCCTGTCGCCGCACATGCATTCTAACTAATATGAGAAGGCTTACAAGGTAAACTAGAACAATAATCATCCGACGGAGCGTGACATAAAAATTCTACATGCAGATAATGTTACATAGCTGTAGTATGCAACGCATACATTTTCATTAACGTTAACAGCCCATTACGTGGATAATTCTATTGACATTTGATAAATTGTAAGGAGGAAGGCACCCACCTCAGGCATTTGTGTAGCACCAGGCTTCATGTCGTACTCTATGAAGATAATCTTTGCTCACTATTTTCCATTGGAATGACGAAAAATGACGATACCACTTGCCCGAAGTTACTAAATGTAACCCTGATATAGCATATATAGTCCACAACAGGCGAAGCCTTCCTCTTCTGCAGGTGGTATCCAAGTATATCAAGTTAAACAGAACAAATGCGATTCTCATTGTGTATTTTGATCGGTCCACCATTTTGGATGCCCAGAGTCTCGTACCCAGAACACTGCGTGATCTAACCTGGACAAGAGAGGAGAGAATGGCTGGGTTGCATGGATCCAGTTCATCAATAATTAGCCGCTTCGTTAGTAATCAAGCAGAAAAAAAAGAGTCTTAACATGTTTCTGAAATGGTTGGGGAAAACATACAGCGATTTATAACGACCCTTCTAATATATTTGGTCCGCCAGTAAAAATTGTTTCCCCGTGATCTTCGTGATAACAATGAGGCCGCGTTGATTTGATAATATGGATGACATACAGTGGGAAACCTAAAACTGACGCGAGCGTGCGAATAAAAAGTCTGACACAAAGAGATCAGCTCTGCCACGGACATAGAGTCCATTCCGAGATACCATTAGGGTTTTCAGACAATTCCTTTGAATACTTTGGAAACATTTTGAAAGAGATCGCACAAAAATCTCTTTATTAACTAGAGTTCGGGGACCTCATACCTCCATGAAATATCTATTGCTTTTTTGTGGATGGTATGTATGTTTATAGTCGGTTGTATTTGAGAGTAATGGTTATAAATGTTATGGGAAAGTAGTGGTGTATTTATTTAATGACACAGAGGATGTCCATCTGATTAGTAATTATTAAAATGTGACACTTAATTGTGTAATGTGCGTTTAAGAGGTCGACGGCATATGGTAGCGTGGTGTTCCTTAAGCTTGATGTTTGGCATTTAAACTGTCTAAGGTTGTCAGCATTATTGAGGTTCGACTATGTGCCTCAGAGCGGTGTGGTGGGAGGAAGTTGGGAAACTCAGAAAGAAGAAGGGATGTGGCCAACTTTAGTCAGATGGTGATTTGATTTTCCACCAATATGTCATAACATCAGCTGTTCACACGGTACAAAAATGAGATGCACACTTTCCTCTGATAGCCCTACATCAACTGTAAGATGAATACTTGGCGCCAACCCCGTCCGCTAAAAAACAAGTACCATTGGCTACGAAAGAGACAACTGTCCCTTATCGTAACGAAATCAGAACATCTGTATCGCCCATAAAACTTCTGACACCCAACCCATCTAAGATGAGAGGACCTAATGGCATTTTAATCACCATGTCACTCAAATCAGCAGTACAGTATGTGAGACATCCATACCTATTAAGCATTACCGTTAAATGTACCTCAACTTCTTACAATTATACTTACGCTTCACATCTCCATGATATCCTAAGCAGACATAAATAAAACTAATTATCATATTAAAAAAACTCGGGGTTCACCAAACAGCGCTAGTTGTCATACAAATCACCTCACTATCTGCTTGGAGCTAAGCCCATTAACAAACACTTTAAGCACGATGCCTGTTCCAATATATCGCAGATATAGGGGGGATTTCTGATATTATTACATCGATTATAACGACAGATACGGCGCCCAAAACCACATCGATTCGAGCTTTTATCACAGCCCACCAACACAACAAGTATGAAACCAATCCATCCAGCCGTTCTTGAGTAATCTTGTACACAGACAGAGACACATAACAGAAAATATAACCTCCATGACATTTCATGGAGGTAACTACTGTGCCAACTGTTACAAATATTTCAAACAGTCCTAAGCAGACATAAATAAAACTACTGGGGGTTCCCCAAACAGCTGTCACCTCACTATCTGCTTGCAGCTAAGCCCATTAACAAACACATACAGCACGATGCCTGTACCAATATATATCAAATATAGGGGTGATTTCTGATATTATTACATCGATTATAACGACAGATACGGCTCCCAAGATCTCATCGATTCGAGCTTTCATCACATCCCACCAACACAAAAAGTATGAAACCAATCCATCCAGCCGTTCTTGAGTAATCATCTACACAGACAGAGACACATATCAGAAAATATAACCTCCATTCCATGAAATTTCATGGAGGTAACAATAATTTTCAAACATCTGCAGGATTCTTTCACTTTTACAAGTATTTGCAAATAATGGTAAACATTGCAAAATGATAGAATTAGTTTAGTGCCTTTTAAAAGTTAGCCCCTTTTGTCTGCCTGCTATATTTTTAGATTTCACTGATGGGCACTGGTGGGTCCTTTGTGGTAGGCCATTGACATGACACCTAACCATACTTTGCAAGGATGTGTGAATTGCTTTCTTCCTAGCCCACTGACCCAATATTACAAAAAAAATTGTAGAAAATGGTAAATAATGGCATAATGCCGTTACCATTCTTTACAAACTTTAAGAAGTATTCTGTTCCGCATCGTGAATATTTTAAAGGTTTTACACACCTGGGAAAATATTCAGAAAGTTCAAATAGCATTCAAAATATTTCTTAAATATAAAATCTCCTAGACATATAATTGAAAACAATTGAAAACATTTGCAAATGATGACAATGGCAACCCTCGCAGAAACTTGGAACCGACTCTGTCACCCCTCTCACACCCTTTCATTCAACCCCAACATACACTTCATACCTCTCCACCCTCCCTCCAAACAACAACGCAACATCCCCAATCACACACCATCTGAATATTTCAGAGAAGCAAGAGGTCTCCGAACTCTTGTTTGAATATATTTTTGCTGCATTATTTCACCCTCTCGCATTAGTTCTGGGGTCTTCATAGGATATGATCCATAAAATATAAAGTCAGTGTCTCTTCACAGACTCATACACAGACATGTAGTGAGTAAAAAACCACTGTCTCAAACTTTTGTTTTCATCTTTCTAACTTAAAGATTCATCCAGCGGTTTACAACGGAGGATGATACCCAGGCTATAGTCAGCATTTACACGAGACTCTAGAAAAACAAACGCACACGAAATTAAATCCCCGGTACAGTAACTGCATTTACAGATCCAACTTTCGACGTTTTGTATCTCTTATACGTATCTCTAGCCAGGGCTCGAAATACCACCTGCATATGCAGGTTAGTGCAGGTAAAATTAGAGCTGTGCCTGTACTTCTGGTGTCTACCTGCACCTAACCTGTACTGGTCCATGTACTGGGTTTTATACGTAAATAAAATGTAGGTGTATGTGAATTGTAATTAGCTGCATTGACTGTTAGCACATATTGAAGTATGAAAGAAAAAATAGCAAAGTTTCCTCAACAATTTTTAGTATGATCCATTCTTCCTAAATTCAGAGTGGTGCAGGTAAAATTTGCTTGTGTGGTGCAGGTAATTTTCGATGTTACCTGCACCAGTGCAGGTATGCAGAAAAAGGATTTCAAGCCTTGCTCGCCTACGTGCGTGCTTCAAAGGATACAAAGCATCATCAGATCGATAACCATTTACGTCAGCGATGGTTCTGATAGTGGCACCGTGTGCGTAGTGAAAACAGTTAATAGGAGTTTGCATTTACAGAAAACATACAACATCACCACGATACAATCGTAAAACAGAAGTTAATAGGAGTTTGCATTTACAGAAAACATACAAAATCACCATGATACAATCGTAAAACAGAAGTTAATAGGACTTTGCATTTACAGAAAGCAAACAACATTCATCGTTATTGACATGGACCAGGATATTGTTGATGAAATCTTGTGGCTCCTTGTTTATTCTACTCGCAGACCGCAACAAAGTTTCGGACCTCATGATCTGCAAGCCAGTATGAGCTTCTCGTGAGAATAAGTGCACATTGTTTAGAAATTGAAAACGGTCGTCACCGTAACACACCAGCCACTCAGAGACTGTGTCCTACATGTCAAGAAAATACAGAAGATGAATTCCACTTTGTTATGAAATGTCCTACCTACAGTAAAGAGAGAGAAACATTGTTTAAGAATATTAGAACAAAAACACACATCTCTCTTGCCTCCATGAAATGTAATGGAGGTTATATTTATCTCCATGAAAAATGGAGATATAGTTTTGGGTGTGTCTGTGTGTGTGTCTGTCTGTGTGTCTGTCTGTGTGTCTATCTGTGTGTCCAGATTTTTGTAGTGAGCATATCTCAAGAACCTCTCGGCGGATTGCAATGATATTTGATATATGGGTAGGTGTTGGGAAGACAAAGGTCAAGGTCAATTTTGGGCCCCCTGTATGTGACCTTGATACTGCATCAGAAATTCGTTTTTTTGGATCTTTTGAACTGGATGTGCTATGGTAACTGTACTGTTATCGATAATGTTTTGTTGTTACTTTGTATGTAGCCTCTTAGTACTATTGTCTGCATAGCTATTAGTTGTTATTAGTTGCCATACATTGTATATTGTGCGATTGTTGAGCAAATAAAATTCATTCATTCATTCATGAATAAACAAAGGTTCAAAGAAACATAAGTATATTTGGCACACCAAAACGATCTCTCAACGAGCCCTTAACCGTCTCTTCAGTCTTTCAGACATCCAGACATCTCACAGTATTAAATCTTTCAACGTTAACATTGTCGTGATCTCCATTGTGGTGTCACCTTTTCTCTCAAATACTGTAAATGCATTTAAGTTCGCGGGGATTTAATCTCGCAGTAGCAGGAAAAATGATTTTCGCGGTGGTTTTAACTTTGCGGTAGCACTATGCACTGCAGTCTCTTACGGTCATGGAAAAATGTTCGCGGTGTTTTTAAGTTCGCGGTGAAGTGGCCACCGCGAAAACGCGAACATTAAACCACCGCGAAAGTTCCTGCATTTACAGTATCTTAGTTGACTTCCCTGACAGCAATGTTTTATCGTAAAATGCGCTCTAGAGGTGACGTCACACGAGCGTTCAATATAACATATCTGTATGAAGCCATCTTTCCGCATCACAGTAAGAACATACTCTCAAAGCAGAGGTTAGGCTCAGGCTGTTTTTTAACGTTTTTTTAGTCATTGTCATCGGGCTTTCTATTTTGTATTGTATCTTGTATTGTCAAAATCTAATGACAAAATAGAAAGCCCGATAAAAACGACTAAAAAAAACGTTGAAAAAAACAACCGAGCCTAACCTCTGCTTGGAGAGTAGTAAGAACAGACATCACACTTAGGCGTGCAACCAAGGACATTGTATTGTTATCTTCAAGATATAAGAACAATCACCCTAGATGTCTTACTACGACCTGTTTATATACTGTCGCCACACTGGACTTCTGCATGTTGGCGACGTCACTGAGTCCTACATTTGTTTTGTGTTAGCCTTGATTTTTATACTAGAAGTATCATGCTAAACGTACAAGTATGACAGCAAAGCGTAAAAGCTTCATTTTATATTTATGAAGATTTATTGAGCTAGCGTACTGCAGCTTCAGTGATATGCTTTTATTTCAGAATAGACAACTAGACGACCAGACCGGTACATTGTATGACATCATACTCAATAGCAGATCCGGATGGCTATTTTGTTTGTCCAAACAAAAAGTGAACTATTGTATCAGCGCCGTAGCGACAAGAGATATTTCTGGCCCTTTTCACGGACCTCATTGCACGCTGGGAAATGGGAGAGCACTATGGGTAAACTGTTCTCATGACAATCGCCTCTTGCCAATTGTTGCCACGTCTTCTCGTAAGACGTAGCCTGATGAAATTCACTGATGACGGTGTTACGTGAACCAATGGAAGAGTCCTTGGTGTCGTCTCGTAACGGCTTGTACCAGACAGTCCCGCACATTTGTTCGGGGGCTGTCGTTTGAAACGGTCCGTGTGTTGTGGAGAGAAGGGAGTGCGGTCCGCGAAGAACAGCAACAGCTGACCGTATTCTAGATCAACCTTCGAATCATCTGAACGTCTTTCACTTGATTTTCCAACAAACTTCAGCCGGTAAGAAACGCTCCCTGTCTCAAGTATTTATACCGTTACTATTATTTTGTATGATTTTTGCCGTACGAACATAGTAGTGCATGATATTTGAGTTTCTAAATGCATTTTGTAACAATCAAGTCATTTCTTGAGTGTCTATTTGAAAATCAGAGCTTTACATGCGTGTTTTGATGATGGCAGGACGTGATAGGGAAGACAAAACACTGTTTCATAAAAAAGTAAATATATAGTCACATAGCTCTTTTTAGCTATAGGCCGCAGGGGCAGTGGTTGTTATCCACTATGTCCGGGACACGGTATGATGGATTCCAACCTTCTCCTTCCACCGCCTTTTACCTCCCCAACCGAAGTCAGCTAGGTACCCATTTGGGTGGAGTGAGAAGGTCGTGTACAATACCTTTCCCAATGACACAAGATAGGTAGCAGGGGAGGATTCTAACCCAGGGTTCTGGGCCAAAAGCCCCAAAGTTACGCCACAGGACCCCCACTGTAAAAAGATCAGTATTCTTCTGTTTATACGCAGGTTCTTCACAACCGACATGATGTGGAAAGCTCTGCTCGCTACTTTCGTGATGGTCGCCACCATCGGTGGAACAACTGGCCGTGAGTACCGAGGATTCCTTTACGTAGTGAAAGAAAAGTTTGATTTTGCTTTTTTGTAAGGTTCCAGAAGTTCGAAAATGGTGTACCTAGCATTTCCTACTGGTCCCCAGGAGCTTTGTATGTACACGTATGTGCGTTTGTCTGTGAACAATATAACTCAAGATATTGTCAATGGATATTGTTAATATTTAGTGGATTGGTAGGGGTTACAAAAAGCAAGATTCAGTTCGAAAATGGTGTACGTGGCGTTTTCTTACTAGACTGGTCTCCAGGGAGCTTTGTACGTAAGTATGTTTGTCTGTGAACAGGATAACTCGAGATGTTGTTGATGGATATTATCAATGGTATTTGGTGGATTGGAAGGGGTTACAAAAAACAAGGTTCAGTTCGAAAATGGTGTACGTGGCGTTTTTCTTACTGGTCCCGGAGAGCTTTGTACGTAATTGAGTTTGGCTGTAAACAAGATAACTCGAGATGTTTTGGATGGATATAATGATGTTTGCGGATAGGTAGGGTTTACAAATACAAAATTCAGTTCAAATGGTGTACGTGGCGTTTTCTTACTGGTCCCAGAGAGCTTTGTACGTAAGTGCGTTTGTCTGTGAACAGGATAACTCGAGATGATGTTGTCCATGGATATTAATGATCTTTGGTGAATAGGAAGGGGTTACAAAAAACAAGGTTCAGTTCGAAATGGTGTACGTGGCGTTTTTCTACTGGTCCCAGGGAGCGTTGTACGTATGTGCTTTTGGCTGTAAACAAGATAACTCGAGATGTTGTTGATGGATATGAATGATATTTAGCGGATAGTTATGGGTTACAAAAAGCAAAATTCAGTTCAAAAATGGTGTACGTGGCTTTTTTTACTGGTCCCAGGGAGATTTTTACGTAAGTGCGTTTGGCTGTAAGCAACATAACTCGAGATGTTGTTAATGGATATGAATGATATTTAGCGGATAGGTAGGGGTTACAAAAAGCAAAATTCAGTTAAAAAATGGTGTACGTGGCTTTTTTACTGGTCCCCAGGGAGCTTTGTACGTAAGTGCGTTTGTCTGTGAACAAGATAACTCGAGATGTTGTTGATGGATCTTGTTGATATTTGGTGGATAGTGTATGTTACAAAAAACAAGGTTCAGTTCGAAAATAGTGTACGTGGCGTTTTCTAACTGGTCCCAGAGAGCTTTGTACGTATGTGAGTTTGTCTGTAAACAAGATAACTCGAGATGTTGTCCATATGAATGATATTTAGCGGATAGTTAGGGGTTACAAAAAGCAAAATTCAGTTCAAAAATGGTGTACGTGGCTTTTTTACTGGTCCCAGGGAGATTTGTACGTAAGTGCGTTTGGCTGTAAACAACATAACTCGACATGTTGTTGATGGATATTAATGATATTTGATGGATAGGTAGTGGTCATAAACAAGTGTTGCCTCCTATAATTACATATTAACTATGCAAATTGGAATCTAATTTGCATAATTCATAAAAAAAATCGTCTACACGCTCAATTCAATTATAGGACCATTGCAACATGTGACATTTGTAACTGAGAAAGAGAAGAATATTTATTATATACATTATGCAGAATACAGACCTAATTTGCATAATAAATGAGAAAATGTCATAATATCATTGTGGTAAATAACGGGAACTCCTTACTTGTAGCATTTGGAAGTTATGTACAGATGAACATTACCAGGCATGTGCATGTCCTACGTAGTGCATGTCTGTCAAACTTTTCTTGCTAGTTTCTACAATTACAAACAAGTTTTCCTCAGTTTGACGCTTGACATAAGTTGGAATGGATAATTAAAAAGGCAATTTAACAACCGTTCACACACACACATCCGTCCTGTCGTTTACTTTTTGGCTAGGTACTCCGTACTAATGAGTGAGACCTTAGACTCAGAGTCCCGAATAAAGGCAGTATCCATAAAGCCTTGATTATTTGGCAAAGGTATGTGTTTCGTGGTACTCTAGTTAGGGGTGTTCCGGTACGATGACAACAGACCGGTCCGGAAAAACGGCCCTGAAAGACTTAATGGACCCAGAATTTGGTCTGATTGAAAATGAAAATTTTGCATGCAGGCGTTCAGGGTGTTTGTTTTTTTTTTTGGGGGCGGGGGGGGGGG
>JAFMNZ010000041.1:0-52488 GCA_019207045.1 Branchiostoma floridae x Branchiostoma belcheri | reverse complement strand
AGGCCCTTAGAGCCGCGACGCGATACGCGATCGCCATGGCTGCCCAGCCGTGCGCCTGGCGTAGGCGCTCCGGACGGGCCCACCGTAGTCTGGGCATAGATGTCTCTATCTCGACATATATGCCATGATACATTCCTTGGCTCAACAGGCAGGCGTGACGTCATCACCCTGGCAGGTAAGACCCACTTTCACCTCTCCAGGCGATCAGACGGCCCAGACCCCGGCTCTTCGCACTAGGTCGATGCGCACGTGCGACCAGCATGTCCTGGTGCTAACATCTGGCGGTCTTTCCTTGGTCTAAAAAAAATAGGCGTAAATTACCCTGGCGTAATGATTCCAATGGGGAAGGGGTAATTTAAGGGCCCTTAGAGCCGCGACGCGATACGCGATCGCCATGGCTGCCCCGCCGTGCGCCTGCGTAGGCGCTCCGACGGGCACCGTAGTCTGGGCATAGATGTCTCTATCTCGACATATATTGCCATGATACATTCCTTGGCTCAACAGGCAGGCGTGACGTCATCAACCTGGCAGGTAAAGACCCACTTTCACCTCTCCAGGCGCTCAGACGGCCCAGACCCCGGCTCCTCTTCGCACTAGGGTCGATGCGGACGTGCGACCAGCATGTCCTGGTGCTAACATCTGGCGGTCTTTCCTTGGTCTAAAAAAATAGGCGTAATTACCCTGGCGTAATGCATTCCAATGGGGCCCAGGGTAATTTAAGGGCCCTTAAGAGCCGCGACGCGATAAGCGTGGATCGCCATGGCTGCCCAGCCGTGCGCCTGGCGTAGGCGCTCCGGACGGGCACCGTAGTCTGGGGCATAGATGTCTCTATCTCGACATATATTGCCATGAACATTCCTTGGCTCAACAGGCAGGCGTGACGTCATCACCCTGGCCAGGTAAAGACCCACTTTCACCTCTCCAGGCGCTCAGACGGCCCCCAGACCCCGGCTCTTTCGCACTAGGGTCGATGCGGACGTGCGACCAGCATGTCCTGGTGCTAACATCTGGCGGTCTTTCCTTGGTCTAAAAAAAATAGGCGTAAATTACCCTGGCGTAATGCATTCCAATGGGGCCCGGGTAATTTAAGGGCCCTTAAGAGCCGCGACGCGATACGCGATCGCCATGGCTGCCCAGCCGTGCGCCTGGCGCGTAGGCGCTCCGGACGGGCACCGTAGTCTGGGCATAGATTGCTCTATCTCGACATATATTGCCATGATACATTCCTTGGCTCAACAGGCAGGCGTGACGTCATCACCCTGGCCAGGTAAAGACCCACTTTCACCTCTCCAGGCGCTCAGACGGCCCAGACCCGGCTCTTCGCACTAGGTCGATGCGGACGTGCGACCAGCATGTCCTGGTGCTAACATCTGGCGGTCTTTCCTTGGTCTAAAAAAATAGGCGTAAATTACCCTGGCGTAATGCATTCCAATGGGGCCCCGGGGTAATTTAAGGGCCCTAAGAGCCGCGACGCGATACGCGATCGCCATGGCTGCCCAGCCGTGCGCCTGGCGTAGGCGCTCGGACGGCACCGTATAGCTGCGGGCATAGATGTCTCTATCTCGACATTATTGCCATGATACATTCCTTGGCTCAACAGGCAGGGTGACGTCATCACCCTGGCCAGGTAAAGACCCACTTTCACCTCTCCAGGCGCTCAGACGGCCCCAGACCCGGCTCTTTCGCACTAGGTCGATGCGGACGTGCGACCAGCATGTCCTGGTGCTAACATCTGGCGGTCTTTCCTTGGTCTAAAAAAAATAGGCGTAAATTTACCCTGGAGTAATGCATTCCAATAGGGGCCCAGGGTAATTAAGGGCCCTTAAGAGCCGCGACGCGATACGCGATCGCCATGGGCCCAGCCGGTGCCTGGCGTAGGCGCTCCGGACGGGCACCGTAGTCTGGGGCATAGAGTCTCTATCTCGACATATATTGCCATGATACATTCTTGGCTCAACAGGCAGGCGTGACGTCATCACCCTGGCCAGGTAAAGCCCACTTTCACCTCTCCAGGCGCTCAGACGGCCCAGACCCCGGCTCTTTCGCACTAGGTCGATGCGGACGTGCGACCAGCATGTCCTGGTGCTAACATCTGGCGGTCTTTCCTTGGTCTAAAAAAAATAGGCGTAAATTACCCTGGCGTAATGCATTCCAATGGGGCCCAGGGGTAATTAAGGGCCCTTAAGAGCCGCGACGCGATACGCGATCGCCATGGCTGCCCAGCCGTGCGCCTGGCGTAGGCGCTCCGGACGGGCACCGTAGTCTGGGGCATAGATGTCTCTAATCGACATATATTGCCATGATACATTCCTTGGCTCAACAGCAGGCGTGAAGTCATCACCCTGGCCAGGTAAAGACCCACTTTCACCTCTCCAGGCGCTCAGACGGCCCCAGACCCCGGCTCTTTCGCACTAGGTCGATGCGGACGTGCGACCAGCATGTCCTGGTGCTAACATCTGGCGGTCTTTCCTTGGTCTAAAAAAAATAGGCGTAAATTACCCTGGCGTAATGCATTCCAATGGGGCCCGGGGTAATTTAAGGGCCCTTAAGAGCCGCGACGCGATACGCGATCGCCATGGCTCCAGCGTGCGCCTGGCGTAGGCGCTCCGGACGGGCACCGTAGTCTGGGGCATAGATGTCTCTATCTCGACATATATTGCCATGATACATTCCTTGGCTCAACAGGCAGGCGTGACGTCATCACCCTGGCCAGGTAAAGACCCACTTTCCACTCTCCAGGCGCTCAGACGGCCCCAGACCCCGGCTCTTCGCACTAGGTCGATGCGGACGTGCGACAGCATGTCCTGGTGCTAACATCTGGCGGTCTTTACTGGGTCTAAAAAAAATAGGCGTAAATTACCATGGCGCTAATGCATTCCAATGGGGCCAAGGGTAATTTAAGGGCCCTAAGAGCCGCGACGCGATACGCGATCGCCATGGCTGCTGCCCAGCCGTGCGCCTGGCGTAGGCGCCCGGACGGCGCACCGTAGCTGGGGATAGATGTCTCTATCTCGACAATATTGCCATGATACATTCCTTGGCTCAACAGCAGGCGTGACGTCATCACCCTGGCCAGGTAAAGACCCACTTTACCTCTCCAGGCGCTCAGACGGCCCCAGACCCCGGCTCTTTGCCTAGGTCGATGCGGACGTGCGACCGGCAGCTTTTTGGTGCTAACATCTGGCCGGTCTTTCCTTGGTCTAAAAAAAATAGGCGTAAATTACCCTGGCGTAATGCATTCCATGGGGCCAGGGGTAATTTAAGGGCCTTAAGAGCCGCGACGCGATACGCGATCGCCATGGCTGCCAGCCGTGCGCCTGGCGTAGGCGCTCGGACGGGGCACCTAGTCTGGGGCATAGATGTCTCTATCTCGACATATATTGCCATGATACATTCCTTGGCTAAACAGGCAGGCGTGACGTCATCACCCTGGCCAGGTAAAGCCCACTTTCACCTCTCCAGGCGCTCAGACGGCCCCAACCCCGGCTCTTTCGCACTAGGTCGATGCGGACGTGCCGCCAGCATGTCCTGGTGCTAACATCTGGCGGTCTTTCTTGGTCTAAAAAAAATAGGCGTAAAATTACCCTGGCGTTAATGCATTCCAATGGGGCCCGGGGTAATTTAAGGCCCTTAAGAGCCGCGACGCGATACGCGATCGCCATGGCTGCCCAGCCGTGCGCCTGGCGTAGGCGCTCCGGACGGGCACCGTAGTCTGGGGCATAGATGTCTCTATCTCGACATATATTGCATGATCATTCCTTGGTCAACAGGCAGGCGTGACGTCATCACCTGGCCAGGTAAAGACCCACTTTCACCTCTCCAGGCGCTCAGACGGCCCAGACCCCGGCTCTTTCGCACTAGGTCGATGCGGACGTGCGAACAGCATGTCCTGGTGCTAACATCTGGCGGTCTTTCCTGGTCTAAAAAAAAATAGGCGTAAATTACCCTGGCGTAATGCAATTCAATGGGGCCCAGGGTAATTTAAGGGCCCTTAAGAGCCGCGACGCGATACGCGATCGCCATGGCTGCCAGCCGTGCGCCTGGCGTAGGCGCTCCGGACGGCACCGTAGTCTGGGGCATAGAGTCTCTATCTCGACATATATTGCCATGATACATTCCTTGGCTCAACAGGCAGGCGTGACGTCATCACCCTGGCCAGGTAAAGACCCACTTTCACCTCTCCAGGCGCTCAGACGGCCCCAGACCCGGCTCTTTCGCACTAGGTCGATGCGGACGTCGCGACCAGCATGTCCTGGTGCTAACATCTGGCGGTCTTTCCTTGGTCTAAAAAAAATAGGGCGTAAATTACCCTGGCGTTAATGCATTCCAATGGGGCCCGGGGTAATTTAAGGGCCCTTAAGAGCCGCGACGCGATACGCGATCGCCATGGCTGCCAGCCGTGCGCCTGGCGTAGGCGCTCCGGACGGGCACCGTAGTCTGGGGCATAGATGTCTCTATCTCGACATATATTGCCATGATACATTCCTTGGCTCAACAGGCAGCGTGACGTCATCACCCTGGCCAGGTAAAGACCCACTTTCACCTCTCCAGGCGCTCAGACGGCCCCAGACCCCGGCTCTTTCGCACTAGGTCGATGCGGACGTGCGACCAGCATGTCCTGGTGCTAACATCTGGCGGTCTTTCCTTGGTCTAAAAAAATAGGCGTAAATTACCCTGGCGTAATGCATTCCAATGGGGCCCGGGGTAATTTAAGGCCCTTAAGAGCCGCGACGCGATACGCGATCGCCATGGCTGCCCAGCCGTGCGCCTGGAGTAGGCGCTCCGGACGGGCACCGTAGTCTGGGGCATAGATGTCTCTATCTCGACATATATTGCCATGATACATTCCTTGGCTCAACAGGCAGGCGTGACGTCATCACCCTGGCCAGGTAAAGACCCACTTTCACCTCTCCAGGCGCTCAGACGGCCCCAGACCCCGGCTCTTTCGCACTAGGTCGATGCGGACGTGCGACCAGCATGTCCTGGTGCTTAACATCGGGCGGTCTTTCCTTGGTCTAAAAAAAATAGGCGTAAATTACCTGGCGTAATGCATTCCAATGGGGCGGGGTAATTTAAGGGCCCTTAAGAGCCGCGACGCGATACGCGATCGCCATGGCTGCCCAGCCGTGCGCCTGGCGTAGGCGCTCCGGACGGGCACCGTAGTCTGGGGCATAGATGTCTCTATCTCGACATATATTGCCATGATACATTCCTTGGCTCAACAGGCAGGCGTGACGTCATCACCCTGGCCAGGTAAAGACCCACTTTCACTCTCCAGGCGCTCAGACGGCCCCAGACCCGGCTCTTTCGCACTAGGTCGATGCGGACGTGCGACCAGCATGTCCTGGTGCTAACATCTGGCGGTCTTTCCTTGGTCTAAAAAAAATAGGCGTAAATTACCCTGGCGTAATGCATTCCAATGGGGCCCGGGGTAATTTAAGGGCCCTTAAGAGCCGCCGACGCGAGACGCGATCGCCATGGCTGCCCAGCCGTGCGCCTGGCGTAGGCGCTCGGACGGGCACGGCACGTAGTAGTCTGGGGCATAGATGTCTCTATCTCGACATATATTGCCATGATACATTCCTTGGCTCAACAGGCAGGCGTGACGTCATCACCCTGGCCAGGTAAAGACCCACTTTCACCTCTCCAGGCGCTCAGACGGCCCCAGACCCCGGCTCTTTCGCACTAGGTCGATGCGGACGTGCGACCAGCATGTCCTGGTGCTAACATCTGGCGGTCTTTCCTTGGTTCTAAAAAAATAGGCGTAAATTACCCTGGCGTAATGCATTCCAATGGGGCCCGGGGTAATTTAAGGGCCCTTAAGAGCCGCGAGCGATACGCGATCGCCATGGCTGCCCAGCCGTGCGCCTGGCGTAGGCGCTCCGGACGGGCACCGTAGTCTGGGGCATAGATGTCTCTATCTCGACATATATTGCCATGATACATTCCTTGGCTCAACAGGCAGGCGTGACGTCATCACCCTGGCCAGGTAAAGACCCACTTTCACCTCTCCAGGCGCTCAGACGGCCCCAGACCCCGGCTCTTTCGCACTAGGTCGATGCGCGACGTGCGACCAGCATGTCCTGGTGCTAACATCTGGCGGTCTTTCCTGGTCTAAAAAAAATAGGCGTAAATTACCCTGCGGCGTAATGCATTCCAATGGGCCCGGGGTAATTTAAGGGCCCTTAAGAGCCGCGACGCGATACGCGATCGCCATGGCTGCCCAGCCGTGCGCCTGGCGTAGGCGCTCCGGACGGGCACCGTAGTCTGGGGCATAGATGTCTCTATCTCGACATATATTGCCATGATACATTCCTTGGCTCAACAGGCAGGCGTGACGTCATCACCCTGGCCAGGTAAAGACCCACTTTCACCTCTCCAGGCGCTCAGACGGCCCCAGACCCCGGCTCTTTCGCACTAGGTCGATGCGGACGTGCGACCAGCATGTCCTGGTGCTAACATCTGGCGGTCTTTCCTTGGTCTAAAAAAAATAGGCGTAAATTACCCTGGCGTAATGCATTCCAATGGGGCCCAGGGTAATTTAAGGGCCCTTAAGAGCCGCGACGCGATACGCGATCGCCATGGCTGCCCAGCCGTGCGCCTGGCGTAGGCGCTCCGGACGGGCACCGTAGTCTGGGGCATAGATGTCTCTATCTCGACATATATGCCATGATACATTCCTTGGCTCAACAGGCAGGCGTGACGTCATCACCCTGGCCAGGTAAAGACCCACTTTCACCTCTCCAGGGCGCTCAGACGGCCCCAGACCCGGCTCTTTCGCACATAGGTCGATGCGGACGTGCGACCAGCATGTCCGGTGCTAACACTCTGCGCGTCTTTCCTTGGTCTAAAAAAAATAGGCGTAAATTACCCTGGGCGTAATGCATTCCAATGGGGCCCAGGGTAATTTAAGGGCCCTTAAGAGCCGCGACGCGATACGCGATCGCCATGGCTGCCCAGCCGTGCGCCTGGCGTAGGCGCTCCGGACGGGCACCGTAGTCTGGGGCATAGATGTCTCTATCTCGACATATATTGCCATGATACATTCCTTGGCTCAACAGGCAGGCGTGACGTCATCACCCTGGCCAGGTAAAGACCCACTTTCACCTCTCCAGGCGCTCAGACGGCCCCAGACCCCGGCTCTTTCGCACTAGGTCGATGCGGACGTGCGACCAGCATGTCCTGGTGCTAACATCGGCGGTCTTTCCTTGGTCTAAAAAAAATAGGCGTAAATTACCTGGCGTAATGCATTCCAATGGGGCCCGGGGTAATTTAAGGCCCTTAAGAGCCGCGACGCGATACGCGATCGCCTGGCTGCCCAGCCGTGCGCCTGGCGTAGGCGCTCCGGACGGGCACCGTAGTCTGGGCATAGATGTCTCTATCTCGACATATATTGCCATGATACATTCTTGGCTCAACAGGCAGGCGTGACGTCATCACCCTGGCCAGGTAAAGACCCACTTTCACCTCTCCAGGCGCTCAGACGGCCCCAGACCCCGGCTCTTTCGCACTAGTCGATGCGGACGTGCGACCAGCATGTCCTGGTGCTAACATCTGCGGTCTTTCTTGGTCTAAAAAAAATAGGCGTAAAATTACCCTGGCGTAATGCATTCCAATGGGGCCCCGGGGTATTTAAGGGCCCTTAAGAGCCGCGACGCGATACGCGATCGCCATGGCTGCCCAGCCGTGCGCCTGGCGTAGGCGCTCCGGACGGGCACCGTAGTCTGGGGCATAGATGTCTCTATCTCGACATATATTGCCATGATACATTCCTTGGCTCAAAACGGCAGGCGTGACGTCATCACCCTGGCCAGGTAAAGACCCACTTTCACCTCCAGGCGCTCAGACGGCCCCAGACCCCGGCTCTTTCGCACTAGGTCGATGCGGACGTGCGACCAGCATGTCCTGGTGCTAACATCTGGCGCGTCTTTCCTTGGTCTAAAAAAAATAGGCGTAAATTACCCTGGCGTAATGCATTCAATGGGGCCCAGGGGTAATTTAAGGGCCCTTAAGAGCCGCGACGCGATACGCGATCGCCATGGCTGCCCAGCCGTGCGCCTGGCGTAGGCGCTCCGGACGGGCACCGTAGTCTGGGGCATAGATGCTCTATCTCGACATATATTGCCATGATACATTCCTTGGCTCAACAGGCAGGCGTGACGTCATCACCCTGGCCAGTAAAGACCCACTTTCACCTCTCCAGGCGCTCAGACGGCCCCAGACCCCCGGCTCTTTCGCACTGGTCGATGCGGACGTGCGACCAGCATGTCCTGGTGCTAACATCTGGCGGTCTTCCTTGGTCTAAAAAAAATAGGCGTAAATTACCCTGGCGTAATGCATTCCAATGGGGCCCGGGGTAATTAAGGGCCCTTAAGAGCCGCGACGCGATACGCGATCGCCATGGCTGCCCAGCCGTGCGCCTGGCGTAGGCGCTCCGGACGGGCACCGTAGTCTGGGGCATAGATGTCTCTATCTCGACATATATTGCCATGATACATTCCTTGGCTCAACAGGCAGGCGTGACGTCATCACCTGGCCAGTAAAGACCCACTTTCACCTCTCCAGGCGCTCAGACGGCCCCAGACCCCGGCTCTTTCGCACTAGGTCGATGCGGACGTGCGACCAGCATGTCCTGGTGCTAACATCTGGCGGTCTTTCCTTGGTCTAAAAAAAATAGGCGTAAATTACCCTGGCGTAATGCATTCCAATGGGCCCAGGGTAATTTAAGGGCCCTTAAGAGCCGCGACGCGATACGCGATCGCCATGGCTGCCCAGCCGTGCGCCTGGCGTAGGCGCCCGGACGGGCACCGTAGTCTGGGGCATAGATGTCTCTATCTCGACATATATTGCCATGATACATTCTTGGCTCAACAGGCAGGCGTGACGTCATCACCCTGGCCAGGTAAAGACCCACTTTCAACTCTCCAGGCGCTCAGACGGCCCCAGACCCGGCTCTTTCGCACTAGGTCGATGCGGACGTGCGACCAGCATGTCCTGGTGCTAACATCTGGCGGTCTTCCTTGGTCTAAAAAAAATAGGCGTAAATTACCCTGGCGTAATGCATTCCAATGGGGCCCAGGGTAATTTAGGGCCCTTAAGAGCCGCGACGCGATACGCGATCGCCATGGCTGCCCAGCCGTGCGCCTGGCGTAGGCGCTCCGGACGGGCACCGTAGTCTGGGGCATAGATGTCTCTATCTCGACATATATTGCCATGATACATTCCTTGGCTCAACAGGCAGGCGTGACGTCATCACCCTGGCCAGGTAAAGACCCACTTTCACCTCTCCAGGCGCTCAGACGGCCCCAGACCCCGGCTCTTTCGCACTAGGTCGATGCGGACGTGCGACCAGCATGTGTCCTGGTGCTAACATCTGGCGGTCTTTCCTTGGTCTAAAAAAAATAGGCGTAAATTACCCTGGCGTAATGCATTCCAATGGGGCCCAGGGTAATTTAAGGGCCCTTAAGAGCCGCGACGCGATACGCGATCGCCATGGCTGCCCAGCCGTGCGCCTGGCGTAGGCGCTCCGGACGGGCACCGTAGTCTGGGGCATAGATGTCTCTATCTCGACATATATTGCCATGATACATTCCTTGGCTCAACAGGCAGGCGTGACGTCATCACCTGGCCAGGTAAAGACCCACTTTCACTCTCCAGGCGCTCAGACGGCCCCAGACCCCGGCTCTTTCGCACTAGGTCGATGCGGACGTGCGACCAGCATGTCCTGGTGCTAACATCTGGCGGTCTTTCCTTGGTCTAAAAAAAATAGGCGTAAATTACCCTGGCGTAATGCATTCCAATGGGGCCCCCAGGGTAATTTAAGGGCCCTAAGAGCCGCGACGCGATACGCGATCGCCATGGCTGCCCAGCCGTGCGCCTGCGTAGGCGCTCCGGACGGGCACCGTAGTCTGGGGCATAGATGTCTCATCTCGAAATATATTGCCATGATACATTCCTTGGCTCAACAGGCAGGCGTGACGTCATCACCTGGCCAGGTAAAGACCCACTTTCACCTCTCCAGGCGCTCAGACGGCCCCAGACCCCGGCTCTTTCGCACTAGGTCGATGCGGACGTGCGACCAGCATGTCCTGGTGCTAACATCTGGCGGTCTTTCCTTGGTCTAAAAAAAATAGGCGTAAATTACCCTGGCGTAATGCATTCCAATGGGGCCCGGGGTAATTTAAGGGCCCTTTAGAGCCGCGACGCGATACGCGATCGCCATGGCTGCCCAGCCGTGCGCCTGGCGTAGGCGCTCCGGACGGGCACCGTAGTCTGGGGCATAGATGTCTCTATCTCGACATATATTGCCATGATACATTCCTTGGCTCAACAGGCAGGCGTGACGTCATCACCCTGGCCAGGTAAAGACCCACTTTCACCTCTCCAGGCGCTCAGACGGCCCCAGACCCCGGCTCTTTCGCACTAGGTCGATGCGGACGTGCGACCAGCATGTCCTGGTGCTAACATCTGGCGGTCTTTCCTGGTCTAAAAAAAATAGGCGTAAATTACCCTGGCGTAATGCATTCCAATGGGGCCCAGGGGTATTTAAGGGCCCTTAAGAGCCGCGACGCGATACGCGATCGCCATGGCTGCCCAGCCGTGCGCCTGGCGTAGCGCTCCGGACGGGCACCGTAGTCTGGGGCATAGATGTCTCTATCTCGACATATATTGCCATGATACATTCCTTGGCTCAACAGGCAGGCGTGACGTCATCACCATGGCCAGGTAAAGACCCACTTTCACCTCTCCAGGCAGCTCAGACGCCCCAGACCCCGGCTCTTTCGCACTAGGTCGATGCGGACGTGCGACCAGCATGTCCTGGTGCTAACATCTGGCGGTCTTTCCTTGGTCTAAAAAAATAGGCGTAAATTACCCTGGCGTAATGCATTCCAATGGGGCCAGGGTAATTTAAGGGCCCTTAAGAGCCGCGACGCGATACGCGATCGCCATGGCTGCCCAGCCGTGCGCCTGGCGTAGGCGCTCCGGACGGGCACCGTAGTCTGGGGCATAGATGTCTCTATCTCGACATATATTGCCATGATACATTCCTTGGCTCAACAGGCAGGCGTGACGTCATCACCCTGGCCAGGTAAAGACCCACTTTCACCTCTCCAGGCGCTCAGACGGCCCCAGACCCCGGCTCTTTCGCACTAGGTCGATGCGGACGTGCGACCAGCATGTCCTGGTGCTAACATCTGGCGGTCTTTCCTTGGTCTAAAAAAAATAGGCGTAAATTACCCTGGCGTAATGCATTCCAATGGGGCCCCGGGTAATTTAAGGGGCCTTAAGAGCCGCGACGCGATACGCGATCGCCATGGCTGCCCAGCCGTGCGCCTGGCGTAGGCGCTCCGGACGGGCACCGTAGTCTGGGGCATAGATGTCTCTATCTCGACATATATTGCCATGATACATTCCTTGGCTCAACAGGCAGGGTGACGTCATCACCCTGCCAGTAAAGACCCACTTTCACCTCTCCAGGCGCTCAGACGGCCCCAGACCCCGGCTCTTTCGCACTAGGTCGATGCGGACGTGCGACCAGCATGTCCTGGTGCTAACATTGGCGGTCTTTCCTTGGTCTAAAAAAAATAGGCGTAAATTACCCTGGCGTAATGCATTCCAATGGGGCCCAGGGTAATTTAAGGGCCCTTAAGAGCCGCGACGCGATACGCGATCGCCATGGCTGCCCAGCCGTGCGCCTGGCGTAGGCGCTCCGGACGGGCACCGTAGTCTGGGCCATAGATGTCTCTATCTCGACATATATTGCCATGATACATTCCTTGGCTCAACAGGCAGGCGTGACGTCATCACCCTGGCCAGGTAAAGACCCACTTTCACCTCTCCAGGCGCTCAGACGGCCCCAGACCCCGGCTCTTTCGCACTAGGTCGATGCGGACGTGCGACCAGCATGTCCTGGTGCTAACATCTGGCGGTCTTTCTTGGTCTAAAAAAATAGGCGTAAATTACCCTGGCGTAATGCATTCAATGGGGACCGGGTAATTTAAGGGCCCTTAAGAGCCGCGACGCGATACGCGATCGCCATGGTGCCCAGCGTGCGCCTGGCGTAGGCGCTCCGGACGGGCACCGTAGTCTGGGGCATAGATGTCTCTATCTCGACATATATTGCCATGATACATTCCTTGGCTCAACAGGCAGGCGTGACGTCATCACCCTGGCCAGGTAAAGACCCACTTTCACCTCTCCAGGCGCTCAGACGGCCCCAGACCCCGGCTCTTTCGCACTAGGTCGATGCGGACGTGCGACCAGCATGTCCTGGTGCTAACATCTGGCGGTCTTTCCTTGGTCTAAAAAAAATAGGCGTAAATTACCCTGGCGTAATGCATTCCAATGGGGCCGGGGTAATTAAGGGCCCTTAAGAGCCGCGACGCGATACGCGATCGCCATGGCTGCCCAGCCGTGCGCCTGGCGTAGGCGCTCCGGACGGGCACCGTAGTCTGGGGCATAGATGTCTCTATCTCGACATATATTGCCATGATAATTCATTCCTTGGCTCAACAGGCAGGCGTGACGTCATCACCCTGGCCAGGTAAAGACCCACTTTCACCTCTCCAGGCGCTCAGACGGCCCCAGACCCCGGCTCTTTCGCACTAGGTCGATGCGGACGTGCGACCAGCATGTCCTGGTGCTAACATCTGGCGGTCTTTCCTTGGTCTAAAAAAAATAGGCGTAAATTACCCTGGCGTAATGCATTCAATGGGGCCCAGGGTAATTTAGGGCCCTTAAGAGCCGCGACGCGATACGCGATCGCCATGGCTGCCCAGCCGTGCGCCTGGCGTAGGCGCTCCGGACGGGCACCGTAGTCGGGGCATAGATGTCTCTATCTCGACATATATTGCCATGATACATTCCTTGGCTCAACAGGCAGGCGTGACGTCATCACCCTGCCAGGTAAAGACCACTTTCACCTCTCAGGCGCTCAGACGGCCCCAGACCCCGGCTCTTCGCACTAGGTCGATGCGGACGTGCGACAAGCATGTCCTGGTGCTAACATCTGGCGGTCTTTCCTTGGTCTAAAAAAAATAGGCGTAAATTACCCTGGCGTAATGCATTCCAATGGGGCCCGGGGTAATTTAAGGGCCCTTAAGAGCCGCGACGCGATACGCGATCGCCATGGCTGCCCAGCCGTGCGCCTGGCGTAGCGCCTCCGGACGGGCACCGTAGTCTGGGGCATAGATGTCTCTATCTCGACATATATTGCCATGATACATTCCTTGGCTCAACAGGCAGGCGTGACGTCATCACCCTGGCCAGGTAAAGACCCACTTTCACCTCTCCAGGCGCTCAGACGGCCCCAGACCCCGGCTCTTTCGCACTAGGTCGATGCGGACGTGCGACCAGCATGTCCTGGTGCTAACATCTGGCGGTCTTTCCTTGGTCTAAAAAAAATAGGCGTAAATTACCCTGGCGTAATGCATTCAATGGGGCCCAGGGTAATTTAAGGCCCTTAAGAGCCGCGACGCGACGCTACGCGATCGCCATGGCTGCCCAGCCGTGCGCCTGGCGTAGGCGCTCCGGACGGGCACCGTAGTCTGGGGCATAGATGTCTCTATCTCGACATATATTGCCATGATACATTCCTTGGCTCAACAGGCAGGCGTGACGTCATCACCCTGGCCAGGTAAAGACCCACTTTCACCTCTCCAGGCGCTCAGACGGCCCCAGACCCCGGCTCTTCGCACTAGGTCGATGCGGACGTGCGACCAGCATGTCCTGGTGCTAACATCTGGCGGTCTTTCCTTGGTCTAAAAAAAATAGGCGTAAATTACCCTGGCGTAATGCATTCCAATGGGGCCCGGGTAATTTAAGGGCCCTTAAGAGCCGCGACGCGATACGCGATCGCCCTGGCTGCCCAGCCGTGCGCCTGGCGTAGGCGCTCCGGACGGGCACCGTAGTCTGGGGCATAGATGTCTCTATCTCGACATATATTGCCATGATACATTCCTTGGCTCAACAGGCAGGCGTGACGTCATCACCCTGGCCAGGTAAAGACCCACTTTCACCTCTCCAGGCGCTCAGACGGCCCCAGACCCCGGCTCTTTCGCACTAGGTCGATGCGGACGTGCGACCAGCATGTCCTGGTGCTAACATCTGGCGGTCTTTCCTTGGTCTAAAAAAAATAGGCGTAAATTACCCTGGCGTAATGCATTCCAATGGGGCCGGGTAATTTAAGGGCCCTTAAGAGCCGCGACGCGATACGCGATCGCCATGGCTGCCCAGCCGTGCGCCTGGCGTAGGCGCTCCGGACGGGCACCGTAGTCTGGGGCATAGATGTCTCTATCTCGACATATATTGCCATGATACATTCCTTGGCTCAACAGGCAGGCGTGACGTCATCACCCTGGCCAGGTAAAGACCCACTTTCACCTCTCCAGGCGCTCAGACGGCCCCAGACCCCGGCTCTTCGCACTAGGTCGATGCGGACGTGCGACCAGCATGTCCTGGTGCTAACATCTGGCGGTCTTTCCTTGGTCTAAAAAAAATAGGCGTAAATTACCCTGGCGTAATGCATTCCAATGGGGCCAGGGTAATTTAAGGGCCCTTAAGAGCCGCGACGCGATACGCGATCGCCATGGCTGCCAGCCGTGCGCCTGGCGTAGGCGCTCCGGACGGGCACCGTAGTCTGGGGCATAGATGTCTCTATCTCGACATATATTGCCATGATACATTCCTTGGCTCAACAGGCAGGCGTGACGTCATCACCCTGGCCAGGTAAAGACCCACTTTCACCTCTCCAGGCGCTCAGACGGCCCCAGACCCCGGCTCTTTCGCACTAGGTCGATGCGGACGTGCGACCAGCATGTCCTGGTGCTAACATCTGGCGGTCTTTCCTTGGTCTAAAAAAAATAGGCGTAAATTACCCTGGCGTAATGCATTCCAATGGGGCCCGGGTAATTTAAGGGCCCTTAAGAGCCGCGACGCGATACGCGATCGCCATGGCTGCCCAGCCGTGCGCCTGGCGTAGGCGCTCCGGACGGGCACCGTAGTCTGGGGCATAGATGTCTCTATCTCGACATATATGCCATGATACATTCCTTGGCTCAACAGGCAGGCGTGACGTCATCACCCTGGCCAGGTAAAGACCCACTTTCACCTCTCCAGGCGCTCAGACGGCCCCAGACCCCGGCTCTTTCGCACTAGGTCGATGCGGACGTGCGACCAGCATGTCCTGGTGCTAACATCTGGCGGTCTTTCCTTGGTCTAAAAAAAATAGGCGTAAATTACCCTGGCGTAATGCATTCCAATGGGGCCCGGGGTAATTAAGGGCCCTTAAGAGCCGCGACGCGATACGCGATCGCCATGGCTGCCCAGCCGTGCGCCTGGCGTAGGCGCTCCGGACGGGCACCGTAGTCTGGGGCATAGATGTCTCTATCTCGACATATATTGCCATGATACATTCCTTGGCTCAACAGGCAGGCGTGACGTCATCACCCTGGCCAGGTAAAGACCCACTTTCACCTCTCCAGGCGCTCAGACGGCCCCAGACCCCGGCTCTTTCGCACTAGGTCGATGCGGACGTGCGACCAGCATGTCCTGGTGCTAACATCTGGCGGTCTTTCCTTGGTCTAAAAAAAATAGGCGTAAATTACCCTGGCGTAATGCATTCCAATGGGGCCCGGGGTAATTTAAGGGCCTTAAGAGCCGCGACGCGATACGCGATCGCCATGGCTGCCCAGCCGTGCGCCTGGCGTAGGCGCTCCGGACGGGCACCGTAGTCTGGGGCATAGATGTCTCTATCTCGACATATATTGCCATGATACATTCCTTGCTCAACAGGCAGGCGTGACGTCATCACCCTGGCCAGGTAAAGACCCACTTTCACCTCTCCAGGCGCTCAGACGGCCCCAGACCCCGGCTCTTTCGCACTAGGTCGATGCGGACGTGCGACCAGCATGTCCTGGTGCTAACATCTGGCGGTCTTTCCTTGGTCTAAAAAAAATAGGCGTAAATTACCCTGGCGTAATGCATTCCAATGGGGCCCGGGTAATTTAAGGGCCCTTAAGAGCCGCGACGCGATACGCGATCGCCATGGCTGCCCAGCCGTGCGCCTGGCGTAGGCGCTCCGGACGGGCACCGTAGTCTGGGGCATAGATGTCTCTATCTCGACATATATTGCCATGATACATTCCTTGGCTCAACAGGCAGGCGTGACGTCATCACCCTGGCCAGGTAAAGACCCACTTTCACCTCTCCAGGCGCTCAGACGGCCCCAGACCCCGGCTCTTTCGCACTAGGTCGATGCGGACGTGCGACCAGCATGTCCTGGTGCTAACATCTGGCGGTCTTTCCTTGGTCTAAAAAAATAGGCGTAAATTACCCTGGCGTAATGCATTCCAATGGGGCCCGGGGTAATTTAAGGGCCTTAAGAGCCGCGACGCGATACGCGATCGCCATGGCTGCCCAGCCGTGCGCCTGGCGTAGGCGCTCCGGACGGGCACCGTAGTCTGGGGCATAGATGTCTCTATCTCGACATATATTGCCATGATACATTCCTTGGCTCAACAGGCAGGCGTGACGTCATCACCCTGGCCAGGTAAAGACCCACTTTCACCTCTCCAGGCGCTCAGACGCCCCAGACCCCGGCTCTTTCGCACTAGGTCGATGCGGACGTGCGACCAGCATGTCCTGGTGCTAACATCTGGCGGTCTTTCCTTGGTCTAAAAAAAATAGGCGTAAATTACCCTGGCGTAATGCATTCCAATGGGGCCCGGGGTAATTTAAGGGCCCTTAAGAGCCGCGACGCGATACGCGATCGCCATGGCTGCCCAGCCGTGCGCCTGGCGTAGGCGCTCCGGACGGGCACCGTAGTCTGGGGCATAGATGTCTCTATCTCGACATATATTGCCATGATACATTCCTTGGCTCAACAGGCAGGCGTGACGTCATCACCCTGGCCAGGTAAAGACCCACTTTCACCTCTCCAGGCGCTCAGACGGCCCCAGACCCCGGCTCTTTCGCACTAGGTCGATGCGGACGTGCGACCAGCATGTCCTGGTGCTAACATCTGGCGGTCTTTCCTTGGTCTAAAAAAAATAGGCGTAAATTACCCTGGCGTAATGCATTCCAATGGGGCCCGGGGTAATTTAAGGGCCCTTAAGAGCCGCGACGCGATACGCGATCGCCATGGCTGCCCAGCCGTGCGCCTGGCGTAGGCGCTCCGGACGGGCACCGTAGTCTGGGGCATAGATGTCTCTATCTCGACATATATTGCCATGATACATTCCTTGGCTCAACAGGCAGGCGTGACGTCATCACCCTGGCCAGGTAAAGACCCACTTTCACCTCTCCAGGCGCTCAGACGGCCCCAGACCCCGGCTCTTTCGCACTAGGTCGATGCGGACGTGCGACCAGCATGTCCTGGTGCTAACATCTGGCGGTCTTTCCTTGGTCTAAAAAAAATAGGCGTAAATTACCCTGGCGTAATGCATTCCAATGGGGCCAGGGTAATTTAAGGGCCCTTAAGAGCCGCGACGCGATACGCGATCGCCATGGCTGCCCAGCCGTGCGCCTGGCGTAGGCGCTCCGGACGGGCACCGTAGTCTGGGGCATAGATGTCTCTATCTCGACATATATTGCCATGATACATTCCTTGGCTCAACAGGCAGGCGTGACGTCATCACCCTGGCCAGGTAAAGACCCACTTTCACCTCTCCAGGCGCTCAGACGGCCCCAGACCCCGGCTCTTTCGCACTAGGTCGATGCGGACGTGCGACCAGCATGTCCTGGTGCTAACATCTGGCGGTCTTTCCTTGGTCTAAAAAAATAGGCGTAAATTACCCTGGCGTAATGCATTCCAATGGGGCCCGGGGTAATTTAAGGGCCCTTAAGAGCCGCGACGCGATACGCGATCGCCATGGCTGCCCAGCCGTGCGCCTGGCGTAGGCGCTCCGGACGGGCACCGTAGTCTGGGGCATAGATGTCTCTATCTCGACATATATTGCCATGATACATTCCTTGGCTCAACAGGCAGGCGTGACGTCATCACCCTGGCCAGGTAAAGACCCACTTTCACCTCTCCAGGCGCTCAGACGGCCCCAGACCCCGGCTCTTTCGCACTAGGTCGATGCGGACGTGCGACCAGCATGTCCTGGTGCTAACATCTGGCGGTCTTTCCTTGGTCTAAAAAAAATAGGCGTAAATTACCCTGGCGTAATGCATTCCAATGGGGCCCGGGGTAATTTAAGGGCCCTTAAGAGCCGCGACGCGATACGCGATCGCCATGGCTGCCCAGCCGTGCGCCTGGCGTAGGCGCTCCGGACGGGCACCGTAGTCTGGGGCATAGATGTCTCTATCTCGACATATATTGCCATGATACATTCCTTGGCTCAACAGGCAGGCGTGACGTCATCACCCTGGCCAGGTAAAGACCCACTTTCACCTCTCCAGGCGCTCAGACGGCCCCAGACCCCGGCTCTTTCGCACTAGGTCGATGCGGACGTGCGACCAGCATGTCCTGGTGCTAACATCTGGCGGTCTTTCCTTGGTCTAAAAAAAATAGGCGTAAATTACCCTGGCGTAATGCATTCCAATGGGGCCCGGGGTAATTTAAGGGCCCTTAAGAGCCGCGACGCGATACGCGATCGCCATGGCTGCCCAGCCGTGCGCCTGGCGTAGGCGCTCCGGACGGGCACCGTAGTCTGGGGCATAGATGTCTCTATCTCGACATATATTGCCATGATACATTCCTTGGCTCAACAGGCAGGCGTGACGTCATCACCCTGGCCAGGTAAAGACCCACTTTCACCTCTCCAGGCGCTCAGACGGCCCCAGACCCCGGCTCTTTCGCACTAGGTCGATGCGGACGTGCGACCAGCATGTCCTGGTGCTAACATCTGGCGGTCTTTCCTTGGTCTAAAAAAAATAGGCGTAAATTACCCTGGCGTAATGCATTCCAATGGGGCCCGGGTAATTTAAGGGCCCTTAAGAGCCGCGACGCGATACGCGATCGCCATGGCTGCCCAGCCGTGCGCCTGGCGTAGGCGCTCCGGACGGGCACCGTAGTCTGGGGCATAGATGTCTCTATCTCGACATATATTGCCATGATACATTCCTTGGCTCAACAGGCAGGCGTGACGTCATCACCCTGGCCAGGTAAAGACCCACTTTCACCTCTCCAGGCGCTCAGACGGCCCCAGACCCCGGCTCTTTCGCACTAGGTCGATGCGGACGTGCGACCAGCATGTCCTGGTGCTAACATCTGGCGGTCTTTCCTTGGTCTAAAAAAAATAGGCGTAAATTACCCTGGCGTAATGCATTCCAATGGGGCCCGGGGTAATTTAAGGGCCCTTAAGAGCCGCGACGCGATACGCGATCGCCATGGCTGCCCAGCCGTGCGCCTGGCGTAGGCGCTCCGGACGGGCACCGTAGTCTGGGGCATAGATGTCTCTATCTCGACATATATTGCCATGATACATTCCTTGGCTCAACAGGCAGGCGTGACGTCATCACCCTGGCCAGGTAAAGACCCACTTTCACCTCTCCAGGCGCTCAGACGGCCCCAGACCCCGGCTCTTTCGCACTAGGTCGATGCGGACGTGCGACCAGCATGTCCTGGTGCTAACATCTGGCGGTCTTTCCTTGGTCTAAAAAAAATAGGCGTAAATTACCCTGGCGTAATGCATTCCAATGGGGCCCGGGGTAATTTAAGGGCCCTTAAGAGCCGCGACGCGATACGCGATCGCCATGGCTGCCCAGCCGTGCGCCTGGCGTAGGCGCTCCGGACGGGCACCGTAGTCTGGGGCATAGATGTCTCTATCTCGACATATATTGCCATGATACATTCCTTGGCTCAACAGGCAGGCGTGACGTCATCACCCTGGCCAGGTAAAGACCCACTTTCACCTCTCCAGGCGCTCAGACGGCCCCAGACCCCGGCTCTTTCGCACTAGGTCGATGCGGACGTGCGACCAGCATGTCCTGGTGCTAACATCTGGCGGTCTTTCCTTGGTCTAAAAAAAATAGGCGTAAATTACCCTGGCGTAATGCATTCCAATGGGGCCCGGGGTAATTTAAGGGCCCTTAAGAGCCGCGACGCGATACGCGATCGCCATGGCTGCCCAGCCGTGCGCCTGGCGTAGGCGCTCCGGACGGGCACCGTAGTCTGGGGCATAGATGTCTCTATCTCGACATATATTGCCATGATACATTCCTTGGCTCAACAGGCAGGCGTGACGTCATCACCCTGGCCAGGTAAAGACCCACTTTCACCTCTCCAGGCGCTCAGACGGCCCCAGACCCCGGCTCTTTCGCACTAGGTCGATGCGGACGTGCGACCAGCATGTCCTGGTGCTAACATCTGGCGGTCTTTCCTTGGTCTAAAAAAAATAGGCGTAAATTACCCTGGCGTAATGCATTCCAATGGGGCCCGGGTAATTTAAGGGCCCTTAAGAGCCGCGACGCGATACGCGATCGCCATGGCTGCCCAGCCGTGCGCCTGGCGTAGGCGCTCCGGACGGGCACCGTAGTCTGGGGCATAGATGTCTCTATCTCGACATATATTGCCATGATACATTCCTTGGCTCAACAGGCAGGCGTGACGTCATCACCCTGGCCAGGTAAAGACCCACTTTCACCTCTCCAGGCGCTCAGACGGCCCCAGACCCCGGCTCTTTCGCACTAGGTCGATGCGGACGTGCGACCAGCATGTCCTGGTGCTAACATCTGGCGGTCTTTCCTTGGTCTAAAAAAAATAGGCGTAAATTACCCTGGCGTAATGCATTCCAATGGGGCCCGGGTAATTTAAGGGCCCTTAAGAGCCGCGACGCGATACGCGATCGCCATGGCTGCCCAGCCGTGCGCCTGGCGTAGGCGCTCCGGACGGGCACCGTAGTCTGGGGCATAGATGTCTCTATCTCGACATATATTGCCATGATACATTCCTTGGCTCAACAGGCAGGCGTGACGTCATCACCCTGGCCAGGTAAAGACCCACTTTCACCTCTCCAGGCGCTCAGACGGCCCCAGACCCCGGCTCTTTCGCACTAGGTCGATGCGGACGTGCGACCAGCATGTCCTGGTGCTAACATCTGGCGGTCTTTCCTTGGTCTAAAAAAAATAGGCGTAAATTACCCTGGCGTAATGCATTCCAATGGGGCCCGGGTAATTTAAGGGCCCTTAAGAGCCGCGACGCGATACGCGATCGCCATGGCTGCCCAGCCGTGCGCCTGGCGTAGGCGCTCCGGACGGGCACCGTAGTCTGGGGCATAGATGTCTCTATCTCGACATATATTGCCATGATACATTCCTTGGCTCAACAGGCAGGCGTGACGTCATCACCCTGGCCAGGTAAAGACCCACTTTCACCTCTCCAGGCGCTCAGACGGCCCCAGACCCCGGCTCTTTCGCACTAGGTCGATGCGGACGTGCGACCAGCATGTCCTGGTGCTAACATCTGGCGGTCTTTCCTTGGTCTAAAAAAAATAGGCGTAAATTACCCTGGCGTAATGCATTCCAATGGGGCCCGGGGTAATTTAAGGGCCCTTAAGAGCCGCGACGCGATACGCGATCGCCATGGCTGCCCAGCCGTGCGCCTGGCGTAGGCGCTCCGGACGGGCACCGTAGTCTGGGGCATAGATGTCTCTATCTCGACATATATTGCCATGATACATTCCTTGGCTCAACAGGCAGGCGTGACGTCATCACCCTGGCCAGGTAAAGACCCACTTTCACCTCTCCAGGCGCTCAGACGGCCCCAGACCCCGGCTCTTTCGCACTAGGTCGATGCGGACGTGCGACCAGCATGTCCTGGTGCTAACATCTGGCGGTCTTTCCTTGGTCTAAAAAAAATAGGCGTAAATTACCCTGGCGTAATGCATTCCAATGGGGCCCGGGGTAATTTAAGGGCCCTTAAGAGCCGCGACGCGATACGCGATCGCCATGGCTGCCCAGCCGTGCGCCTGGCGTAGGCGCTCCGGACGGGCACCGTAGTCTGGGGCATAGATGTCTCTATCTCGACATATATTGCCATGATACATTCCTTGGCTCAACAGGCAGGCGTGACGTCATCACCCTGGCCAGGTAAAGACCCACTTTCACCTCTCCAGGCGCTCAGACGGCCCCAGACCCCGGCTCTTTCGCACTAGGTCGATGCGGACGTGCGACCAGCATGTCCTGGTGCTAACATCTGGCGGTCTTTCCTTGGTCTAAAAAAAATAGGCGTAAATTACCCTGGCGTAATGCATTCCAATGGGGCCCAGGGTAATTTAAGGGCCCTTAAGAGCCGCGACGCGATACGCGATCGCCATGGCTGCCCAGCCGTGCGCCTGGCGTAGGCGCTCCGGACGGGCACCGTAGTCTGGGGCATAGATGTCTCTATCTCGACATATATTGCCATGATACATTCCTTGGCTCAACAGGCAGGCGTGACGTCATCACCCTGGCCAGGTAAAGACCCACTTTCACCTCTCCAGGCGCTCAGACGGCCCCAGACCCCGGCTCTTTCGCACTAGGTCGATGCGGACGTGCGACCAGCATGTCCTGGTGCTAACATCTGGCGGTCTTTCCTTGGTCTAAAAAAAATAGGCGTAAATTACCCTGGCGTAATGCATTCCAATGGGGCCCGGGGTAATTTAAGGGCCCTTAAGAGCCGCGACGCGATACGCGATCGCCATGGCTGCCCAGCCGTGCGCCTGGCGTAGGCGCTCCGGACGGGCACCGTAGTCTGGGGCATAGATGTCTCTATCTCGACATATATTGCCATGATACATTCCTTGGCTCAACAGGCAGGCGTGACGTCATCACCCTGGCCAGGTAAAGACCCACTTTCACCTCTCCAGGCGCTCAGACGGCCCCAGACCCCGGCTCTTTCGCACTAGGTCGATGCGGACGTGCGACCAGCATGTCCTGGTGCTAACATCTGGCGGTCTTTCCTTGGTCTAAAAAAAATAGGCGTAAATTACCCTGGCGTAATGCATTCCAATGGGGCCCGGGGTAATTTAAGGGCCCTTAAGAGCCGCGACGCGATACGCGATCGCCATGGCTGCCCAGCCGTGCGCCTGGCGTAGGCGCTCCGGACGGGCACCGTAGTCTGGGGCATAGATGTCTCTATCTCGACATATATTGCCATGATACATTCCTTGGCTCAACAGGCAGGCGTGACGTCATCACCCTGGCCAGGTAAAGACCCACTTTCACCTCTCCAGGCGCTCAGACGGCCCCAGACCCCGGCTCTTTCGCACTAGGTCGATGCGGACGTGCGACCAGCATGTCCTGGTGCTAACATCTGGCGGTCTTTCCTTGGTCTAAAAAAAATAGGCGTAAATTACCCTGGCGTAATGCATTCCAATGGGGCCCGGGTAATTTAAGGGCCCTTAAGAGCCGCGACGCGATACGCGATCGCCATGGCTGCCCAGCCGTGCGCCTGGCGTAGGCGCTCCGGACGGGCACCGTAGTCTGGGGCATAGATGTCTCTATCTCGACATATATTGCCATGATACATTCCTTGGCTCAACAGGCAGGCGTGACGTCATCACCCTGGCCAGGTAAAGACCCACTTTCACCTCTCCAGGCGCTCAGACGGCCCCAGACCCCGGCTCTTTCGCACTAGGTCGATGCGGACGTGCGACCAGCATGTCCTGGTGCTAACATCTGGCGGTCTTTCCTTGGTCTAAAAAAAATAGGCGTAAATTACCCTGGCGTAATGCATTCCAATGGGGCCCGGGGTAATTTAAGGGCCCTTAAGAGCCGCGACGCGATACGCGATCGCCATGGCTGCCCAGCCGTGCGCCTGGCGTAGGCGCTCCGGACGGGCACCGTAGTCTGGGGCATAGATGTCTCTATCTCGACATATATTGCCATGATACATTCCTTGGCTCAACAGGCAGGCGTGACGTCATCACCCTGGCCAGGTAAAGACCCACTTTCACCTCTCCAGGCGCTCAGACGGCCCCAGACCCCGGCTCTTTCGCACTAGGTCGATGCGGACGTGCGACCAGCATGTCCTGGTGCTAACATCTGGCGGTCTTTCCTTGGTCTAAAAAAAATAGGCGTAAATTACCCTGGCGTAATGCATTCCAATGGGGCCCGGGTAATTTAAGGGCCCTTAAGAGCCGCGACGCGATACGCGATCGCCATGGCTGCCCAGCCGTGCGCCTGGCGTAGGCGCTCCGGACGGGCACCGTAGTCTGGGGCATAGATGTCTCTATCTCGACATATATTGCCATGATACATTCCTTGGCTCAACAGGCAGGCGTGACGTCATCACCCTGGCCAGGTAAAGACCCACTTTCACCTCTCCAGGCGCTCAGACGGCCCCAGACCCCGGCTCTTTCGCACTAGGTCGATGCGGACGTGCGACCAGCATGTCCTGGTGCTAACATCTGGCGGTCTTTCCTTGGTCTAAAAAAAATAGGCGTAAATTACCCTGGCGTAATGCATTCCAATGGGGCCCAGGGTAATTTAAGGGCCCTTAAGAGCCGCGACGCGATACGCGATCGCCATGGCTGCCCAGCCGTGCGCCTGGCGTAGGCGCTCCGGACGGGCACCGTAGTCTGGGGCATAGATGTCTCTATCTCGACATATATTGCCATGATACATTCCTTGGCTCAACAGGCAGGCGTGACGTCATCACCCTGGCCAGGTAAAGACCCACTTTCACCTCTCCAGGCGCTCAGACGGCCCCAGACCCCGGCTCTTTCGCACTAGGTCGATGCGGACGTGCGACCAGCATGTCCTGGTGCTAACATCTGGCGGTCTTTCCTTGGTCTAAAAAAAATAGGCGTAAATTACCCTGGCGTAATGCATTCCAATGGGGCCCGGGGTAATTTAAGGGCCCTTAAGAGCCGCGACGCGATACGCGATCGCCATGGCTGCCCAGCCGTGCGCCTGGCGTAGGCGCTCCGGACGGGCACCGTAGTCTGGGGCATAGATGTCTCTATCTCGACATATATTGCCATGATACATTCCTTGGCTCAACAGGCAGGCGTGACGTCATCACCCTGGCCAGGTAAAGACCCACTTTCACCTCTCCAGGCGCTCAGACGGCCCCAGACCCCGGCTCTTTCGCACTAGGTCGATGCGGACGTGCGACCAGCATGTCCTGGTGCTAACATCTGGCGGTCTTTCCTTGGTCTAAAAAAAATAGGCGTAAATTACCCTGGCGTAATGCATTCCAATGGGGCCCAGGGTAATTTAAGGGCCCTTAAGAGCCGCGACGCGATACGCGATCGCCATGGCTGCCCAGCCGTGCGCCTGGCGTAGGCGCTCCGGACGGGCACCGTAGTCTGGGGCATAGATGTCTCTATCTCGACATATATTGCCATGATACATTCCTTGGCTCAACAGGCAGGCGTGACGTCATCACCCTGGCCAGGTAAAGACCCACTTTCACCTCTCCAGGCGCTCAGACGGCCCCAGACCCCGGCTCTTTCGCACTAGGTCGATGCGGACGTGCGACCAGCATGTCCTGGTGCTAACATCTGGCGGTCTTTCCTTGGTCTAAAAAAAATAGGCGTAAATTACCCTGGCGTAATGCATTCCAATGGGGCCCGGGTAATTTAAGGGCCCTTAAGAGCCGCGACGCGATACGCGATCGCCATGGCTGCCCAGCCGTGCGCCTGGCGTAGGCGCTCCGGACGGGCACCGTAGTCTGGGGCATAGATGTCTCTATCTCGACATATATTGCCATGATACATTCCTTGGCTCAACAGGCAGGCGTGACGTCATCACCCTGGCCAGGTAAAGACCCACTTTCACCTCTCCAGGCGCTCAGACGGCCCCAGACCCCGGCTCTTTCGCACTAGGTCGATGCGGACGTGCGACCAGCATGTCCTGGTGCTAACATCTGGCGGTCTTTCCTTGGTCTAAAAAAAATAGGCGTAAATTACCCTGGCGTAATGCATTCCAATGGGGCCCGGGGTAATTTAAGGGCCCTTAAGAGCCGCGACGCGATACGCGATCGCCATGGCTGCCCAGCCGTGCGCCTGGCGTAGGCGCTCCGGACGGGCACCGTAGTCTGGGGCATAGATGTCTCTATCTCGACATATATTGCCATGATACATTCCTTGGCTCAACAGGCAGGCGTGACGTCATCACCCTGGCCAGGTAAAGACCCACTTTCACCTCTCCAGGCGCTCAGACGGCCCCAGACCCCGGCTCTTTCGCACTAGGTCGATGCGGACGTGCGACCAGCATGTCCTGGTGCTAACATCTGGCGGTCTTTCCTTGGTCTAAAAAAAATAGGCGTAAATTACCCTGGCGTAATGCATTCCAATGGGGCCCGGGGTAATTTAAGGGCCCTTAAGAGCCGCGACGCGATACGCGATCGCCATGGCTGCCCAGCCGTGCGCCTGGCGTAGGCGCTCCGGACGGGCACCGTAGTCTGGGGCATAGATGTCTCTATCTCGACATATATTGCCATGATACATTCCTTGGCTCAACAGGCAGGCGTGACGTCATCACCCTGGCCAGGTAAAGACCCACTTTCACCTCTCCAGGCGCTCAGACGGCCCCAGACCCCGGCTCTTTCGCACTAGGTCGATGCGGACGTGCGACCAGCATGTCCTGGTGCTAACATCTGGCGGTCTTTCCTTGGTCTAAAAAAAATAGGCGTAAATTACCCTGGCGTAATGCATTCCAATGGGGCCCAGGGTAATTTAAGGGCCCTTAAGAGCCGCGACGCGATACGCGATCGCCATGGCTGCCCAGCCGTGCGCCTGGCGTAGGCGCTCCGGACGGGCACCGTAGTCTGGGGCATAGATGTCTCTATCTCGACATATATTGCCATGATACATTCCTTGGCTCAACAGGCAGGCGTGACGTCATCACCCTGGCCAGGTAAAGACCCACTTTCACCTCTCCAGGCGCTCAGACGGCCCCAGACCCCGGCTCTTTCGCACTAGGTCGATGCGGACGTGCGACCAGCATGTCCTGGTGCTAACATCTGGCGGTCTTTCCTTGGTCTAAAAAAAATAGGCGTAAATTACCCTGGCGTAATGCATTCCAATGGGGCCCGGGGTAATTTAAGGGCCCTTAAGAGCCGCGACGCGATACGCGATCGCCATGGCTGCCCAGCCGTGCGCCTGGCGTAGGCGCTCCGGACGGGCACCGTAGTCTGGGGCATAGATGTCTCTATCTCGACATATATTGCCATGATACATTCCTTGGCTCAACAGGCAGGCGTGACGTCATCACCCTGGCCAGGTAAAGACCCACTTTCACCTCTCCAGGCGCTCAGACGGCCCCAGACCCCGGCTCTTTCGCACTAGGTCGATGCGGACGTGCGACCAGCATGTCCTGGTGCTAACATCTGGCGGTCTTTCCTTGGTCTAAAAAAAATAGGCGTAAATTACCCTGGCGTAATGCATTCCAATGGGGCCCGGGGTAATTTAAGGGCCCTTAAGAGCCGCGACGCGATACGCGATCGCCATGGCTGCCCAGCCGTGCGCCTGGCGTAGGCGCTCCGGACGGGCACCGTAGTCTGGGGCATAGATGTCTCTATCTCGACATATATTGCCATGATACATTCCTTGGCTCAACAGGCAGGCGTGACGTCATCACCCTGGCCAGGTAAAGACCCACTTTCACCTCTCCAGGCGCTCAGACGGCCCCAGACCCCGGCTCTTTCGCACTAGGTCGATGCGGACGTGCGACCAGCATGTCCTGGTGCTAACATCTGGCGGTCTTTCCTTGGTCTAAAAAAAATAGGCGTAAATTACCCTGGCGTAATGCATTCCAATGGGGCCCGGGGTAATTTAAGGGCCCTTAAGAGCCGCGACGCGATACGCGATCGCCATGGCTGCCCAGCCGTGCGCCTGGCGTAGGCGCTCCGGACGGGCACCGTAGTCTGGGGCATAGATGTCTCTATCTCGACATATATTGCCATGATACATTCCTTGGCTCAACAGGCAGGCGTGACGTCATCACCCTGGCCAGGTAAAGACCCACTTTCACCTCTCCAGGCGCTCAGACGGCCCCAGACCCCGGCTCTTTCGCACTAGGTCGATGCGGACGTGCGACCAGCATGTCCTGGTGCTAACATCTGGCGGTCTTTCCTTGGTCTAAAAAAAATAGGCGTAAATTACCCTGGCGTAATGCATTCCAATGGGGCCCGGGTAATTTAAGGGCCCTTAAGAGCCGCGACGCGATACGCGATCGCCATGGCTGCCCAGCCGTGCGCCTGGCGTAGGCGCTCCGGACGGGCACCGTAGTCTGGGGCATAGATGTCTCTATCTCGACATATATTGCCATGATACATTCCTTGGCTCAACAGGCAGGCGTGACGTCATCACCCTGGCCAGGTAAAGACCCACTTTCACCTCTCCAGGCGCTCAGACGGCCCCAGACCCCGGCTCTTTCGCACTAGGTCGATGCGGACGTGCGACCAGCATGTCCTGGTGCTAACATCTGGCGGTCTTTCCTTGGTCTAAAAAAAATAGGCGTAAATTACCCTGGCGTAATGCATTCCAATGGGGCCCGGGTAATTTAAGGGCCCTTAAGAGCCGCGACGCGATACGCGATCGCCATGGCTGCCCAGCCGTGCGCCTGGCGTAGGCGCTCCGGACGGGCACCGTAGTCTGGGGCATAGATGTCTCTATCTCGACATATATTGCCATGATACATTCCTTGGCTCAACAGGCAGGCGTGACGTCATCACCCTGGCCAGGTAAAGACCCACTTTCACCTCTCCAGGCGCTCAGACGGCCCCAGACCCCGGCTCTTTCGCACTAGGTCGATGCGGACGTGCGACCAGCATGTCCTGGTGCTAACATCTGGCGGTCTTTCCTTGGTCTAAAAAAAATAGGCGTAAATTACCCTGGCGTAATGCATTCCAATGGGGCCCGGGGTAATTTAAGGGCCCTTAAGAGCCGCGACGCGATACGCGATCGCCATGGCTGCCCAGCCGTGCGCCTGGCGTAGGCGCTCCGGACGGGCACCGTAGTCTGGGGCATAGATGTCTCTATCTCGACATATATTGCCATGATACATTCCTTGGCTCAACAGGCAGGCGTGACGTCATCACCCTGGCCAGGTAAAGACCCACTTTCACCTCTCCAGGCGCTCAGACGGCCCCAGACCCCGGCTCTTTCGCACTAGGTCGATGCGGACGTGCGACCAGCATGTCCTGGTGCTAACATCTGGCGGTCTTTCCTTGGTCTAAAAAAAATAGGCGTAAATTACCCTGGCGTAATGCATTCCAATGGGGCCCGGGGTAATTTAAGGGCCCTTAAGAGCCGCGACGCGATACGCGATCGCCATGGCTGCCCAGCCGTGCGCCTGGCGTAGGCGCTCCGGACGGGCACCGTAGTCTGGGGCATAGATGTCTCTATCTCGACATATATTGCCATGATACATTCCTTGGCTCAACAGGCAGGCGTGACGTCATCACCCTGGCCAGGTAAAGACCCACTTTCACCTCTCCAGGCGCTCAGACGGCCCCAGACCCCGGCTCTTTCGCACTAGGTCGATGCGGACGTGCGACCAGCATGTCCTGGTGCTAACATCTGGCGGTCTTTCCTTGGTCTAAAAAAAATAGGCGTAAATTACCCTGGCGTAATGCATTCCAATGGGGCCCGGGTAATTTAAGGGCCCTTAAGAGCCGCGACGCGATACGCGATCGCCATGGCTGCCCAGCCGTGCGCCTGGCGTAGGCGCTCCGGACGGGCACCGTAGTCTGGGGCATAGATGTCTCTATCTCGACATATATTGCCATGATACATTCCTTGGCTCAACAGGCAGGCGTGACGTCATCACCCTGGCCAGGTAAAGACCCACTTTCACCTCTCCAGGCGCTCAGACGGCCCCAGACCCCGGCTCTTTCGCACTAGGTCGATGCGGACGTGCGACCAGCATGTCCTGGTGCTAACATCTGGCGGTCTTTCCTTGGTCTAAAAAAAATAGGCGTAAATTACCCTGGCGTAATGCATTCCAATGGGGCCCAGGGTAATTTAAGGGCCCTTAAGAGCCGCGACGCGATACGCGATCGCCATGGCTGCCCAGCCGTGCGCCTGGCGTAGGCGCTCCGGACGGGCACCGTAGTCTGGGGCATAGATGTCTCTATCTCGACATATATTGCCATGATACATTCCTTGGCTCAACAGGCAGGCGTGACGTCATCACCCTGGCCAGGTAAAGACCCACTTTCACCTCTCCAGGCGCTCAGACGGCCCCAGACCCCGGCTCTTTCGCACTAGGTCGATGCGGACGTGCGACCAGCATGTCCTGGTGCTAACATCTGGCGGTCTTTCCTTGGTCTAAAAAAAATAGGCGTAAATTACCCTGGCGTAATGCATTCCAATGGGGCCCAGGGTAATTTAAGGGCCCTTAAGAGCCGCGACGCGATACGCGATCGCCATGGCTGCCCAGCCGTGCGCCTGGCGTAGGCGCTCCGGACGGGCACCGTAGTCTGGGGCATAGATGTCTCTATCTCGACATATATTGCCATGATACATTCCTTGGCTCAACAGGCAGGCGTGACGTCATCACCCTGGCCAGGTAAAGACCCACTTTCACCTCTCCAGGCGCTCAGACGGCCCCAGACCCCGGCTCTTTCGCACTAGGTCGATGCGGACGTGCGACCAGCATGTCCTGGTGCTAACATCTGGCGGTCTTTCCTTGGTCTAAAAAAAATAGGCGTAAATTACCCTGGCGTAATGCATTCCAATGGGGCCCGGGGTAATTTAAGGGCCCTTAAGAGCCGCGACGCGATACGCGATCGCCATGGCTGCCCAGCCGTGCGCCTGGCGTAGGCGCTCCGGACGGGCACCGTAGTCTGGGGCATAGATGTCTCTATCTCGACATATATTGCCATGATACATTCCTTGGCTCAACAGGCAGGCGTGACGTCATCACCCTGGCCAGGTAAAGACCCACTTTCACCTCTCCAGGCGCTCAGACGGCCCCAGACCCCGGCTCTTTCGCACTAGGTCGATGCGGACGTGCGACCAGCATGTCCTGGTGCTAACATCTGGCGGTCTTTCCTTGGTCTAAAAAAAATAGGCGTAAATTACCCTGGCGTAATGCATTCCAATGGGGCCCAGGGTAATTTAAGGGCCCTTAAGAGCCGCGACGCGATACGCGATCGCCATGGCTGCCCAGCCGTGCGCCTGGCGTAGGCGCTCCGGACGGGCACCGTAGTCTGGGGCATAGATGTCTCTATCTCGACATATATTGCCATGATACATTCCTTGGCTCAACAGGCAGGCGTGACGTCATCACCCTGGCCAGGTAAAGACCCACTTTCACCTCTCCAGGCGCTCAGACGGCCCCAGACCCCGGCTCTTTCGCACTAGGTCGATGCGGACGTGCGACCAGCATGTCCTGGTGCTAACATCTGGCGGTCTTTCCTTGGTCTAAAAAAAATAGGCGTAAATTACCCTGGCGTAATGCATTCCAATGGGGCCCGGGGTAATTTAAGGGCCCTTAAGAGCCGCGACGCGATACGCGATCGCCATGGCTGCCCAGCCGTGCGCCTGGCGTAGGCGCTCCGGACGGGCACCGTAGTCTGGGGCATAGATGTCTCTATCTCGACATATATTGCCATGATACATTCCTTGGCTCAACAGGCAGGCGTGACGTCATCACCCTGGCCAGGTAAAGACCCACTTTCACCTCTCCAGGCGCTCAGACGGCCCCAGACCCCGGCTCTTTCGCACTAGGTCGATGCGGACGTGCGACCAGCATGTCCTGGTGCTAACATCTGGCGGTCTTTCCTTGGTCTAAAAAAAATAGGCGTAAATTACCCTGGCGTAATGCATTCCAATGGGGCCCGGGTAATTTAAGGGCCCTTAAGAGCCGCGACGCGATACGCGATCGCCATGGCTGCCCAGCCGTGCGCCTGGCGTAGGCGCTCCGGACGGGCACCGTAGTCTGGGGCATAGATGTCTCTATCTCGACATATATTGCCATGATACATTCCTTGGCTCAACAGGCAGGCGTGACGTCATCACCCTGGCCAGGTAAAGACCCACTTTCACCTCTCCAGGCGCTCAGACGGCCCCAGACCCCGGCTCTTTCGCACTAGGTCGATGCGGACGTGCGACCAGCATGTCCTGGTGCTAACATCTGGCGGTCTTTCCTTGGTCTAAAAAAAATAGGCGTAAATTACCCTGGCGTAATGCATTCCAATGGGGCCCAGGGTAATTTAAGGGCCCTTAAGAGCCGCGACGCGATACGCGATCGCCATGGCTGCCCAGCCGTGCGCCTGGCGTAGGCGCTCCGGACGGGCACCGTAGTCTGGGGCATAGATGTCTCTATCTCGACATATATTGCCATGATACATTCCTTGGCTCAACAGGCAGGCGTGACGTCATCACCCTGGCCAGGTAAAGACCCACTTTCACCTCTCCAGGCGCTCAGACGGCCCCAGACCCCGGCTCTTTCGCACTAGGTCGATGCGGACGTGCGACCAGCATGTCCTGGTGCTAACATCTGGCGGTCTTTCCTTGGTCTAAAAAAAATAGGCGTAAATTACCCTGGCGTAATGCATTCCAATGGGGCCCGGGGTAATTTAAGGGCCCTTAAGAGCCGCGACGCGATACGCGATCGCCATGGCTGCCCAGCCGTGCGCCTGGCGTAGGCGCTCCGGACGGGCACCGTAGTCTGGGGCATAGATGTCTCTATCTCGACATATATTGCCATGATACATTCCTTGGCTCAACAGGCAGGCGTGACGTCATCACCCTGGCCAGGTAAAGACCCACTTTCACCTCTCCAGGCGCTCAGACGGCCCCAGACCCCGGCTCTTTCGCACTAGGTCGATGCGGACGTGCGACCAGCATGTCCTGGTGCTAACATCTGGCGGTCTTTCCTTGGTCTAAAAAAAATAGGCGTAAATTACCCTGGCGTAATGCATTCCAATGGGGCCCAGGGTAATTTAAGGGCCCTTAAGAGCCGCGACGCGATACGCGATCGCCATGGCTGCCCAGCCGTGCGCCTGGCGTAGGCGCTCCGGACGGGCACCGTAGTCTGGGGCATAGATGTCTCTATCTCGACATATATTGCCATGATACATTCCTTGGCTCAACAGGCAGGCGTGACGTCATCACCCTGGCCAGGTAAAGACCCACTTTCACCTCTCCAGGCGCTCAGACGGCCCCAGACCCCGGCTCTTTCGCACTAGGTCGATGCGGACGTGCGACCAGCATGTCCTGGTGCTAACATCTGGCGGTCTTTCCTTGGTCTAAAAAAAATAGGCGTAAATTACCCTGGCGTAATGCATTCCAATGGGGCCCGGGGTAATTTAAGGGCCCTTAAGAGCCGCGACGCGATACGCGATCGCCATGGCTGCCCAGCCGTGCGCCTGGCGTAGGCGCTCCGGACGGGCACCGTAGTCTGGGGCATAGATGTCTCTATCTCGACATATATTGCCATGATACATTCCTTGGCTCAACAGGCAGGCGTGACGTCATCACCCTGGCCAGGTAAAGACCCACTTTCACCTCTCCAGGCGCTCAGACGGCCCCAGACCCCGGCTCTTTCGCACTAGGTCGATGCGGACGTGCGACCAGCATGTCCTGGTGCTAACATCTGGCGGTCTTTCCTTGGTCTAAAAAAAATAGGCGTAAATTACCCTGGCGTAATGCATTCCAATGGGGCCCGGGTAATTTAAGGGCCCTTAAGAGCCGCGACGCGATACGCGATCGCCATGGCTGCCCAGCCGTGCGCCTGGCGTAGGCGCTCCGGACGGGCACCGTAGTCTGGGGCATAGATGTCTCTATCTCGACATATATTGCCATGATACATTCCTTGGCTCAACAGGCAGGCGTGACGTCATCACCCTGGCCAGGTAAAGACCCACTTTCACCTCTCCAGGCGCTCAGACGGCCCCAGACCCCGGCTCTTTCGCACTAGGTCGATGCGGACGTGCGACCAGCATGTCCTGGTGCTAACATCTGGCGGTCTTTCCTTGGTCTAAAAAAAATAGGCGTAAATTACCCTGGCGTAATGCATTCCAATGGGGCCCAGGGTAATTTAAGGGCCCTTAAGAGCCGCGACGCGATACGCGATCGCCATGGCTGCCCAGCCGTGCGCCTGGCGTAGGCGCTCCGGACGGGCACCGTAGTCTGGGGCATAGATGTCTCTATCTCGACATATATTGCCATGATACATTCCTTGGCTCAACAGGCAGGCGTGACGTCATCACCCTGGCCAGGTAAAGACCCACTTTCACCTCTCCAGGCGCTCAGACGGCCCCAGACCCCGGCTCTTTCGCACTAGGTCGATGCGGACGTGCGACCAGCATGTCCTGGTGCTAACATCTGGCGGTCTTTCCTTGGTCTAAAAAAAATAGGCGTAAATTACCCTGGCGTAATGCATTCCAATGGGGCCCGGGGTAATTTAAGGGCCCTTAAGAGCCGCGACGCGATACGCGATCGCCATGGCTGCCCAGCCGTGCGCCTGGCGTAGGCGCTCCGGACGGGCACCGTAGTCTGGGGCATAGATGTCTCTATCTCGACATATATTGCCATGATACATTCCTTGGCTCAACAGGCAGGCGTGACGTCATCACCCTGGCCAGGTAAAGACCCACTTTCACCTCTCCAGGCGCTCAGACGGCCCCAGACCCCGGCTCTTTCGCACTAGGTCGATGCGGACGTGCGACCAGCATGTCCTGGTGCTAACATCTGGCGGTCTTTCCTTGGTCTAAAAAAAATAGGCGTAAATTACCCTGGCGTAATGCATTCCAATGGGGCCCGGGGTAATTTAAGGGCCCTTAAGAGCCGCGACGCGATACGCGATCGCCATGGCTGCCCAGCCGTGCGCCTGGCGTAGGCGCTCCGGACGGGCACCGTAGTCTGGGGCATAGATGTCTCTATCTCGACATATATTGCCATGATACATTCCTTGGCTCAACAGGCAGGCGTGACGTCATCACCCTGGCCAGGTAAAGACCCACTTTCACCTCTCCAGGCGCTCAGACGGCCCCAGACCCCGGCTCTTTCGCACTAGGTCGATGCGGACGTGCGACCAGCATGTCCTGGTGCTAACATCTGGCGGTCTTTCCTTGGTCTAAAAAAAATAGGCGTAAATTACCCTGGCGTAATGCATTCCAATGGGGCCCAGGGTAATTTAAGGGCCCTTAAGAGCCGCGACGCGATACGCGATCGCCATGGCTGCCCAGCCGTGCGCCTGGCGTAGGCGCTCCGGACGGGCACCGTAGTCTGGGGCATAGATGTCTCTATCTCGACATATATTGCCATGATACATTCCTTGGCTCAACAGGCAGGCGTGACGTCATCACCCTGGCCAGGTAAAGACCCACTTTCACCTCTCCAGGCGCTCAGACGGCCCCAGACCCCGGCTCTTTCGCACTAGGTCGATGCGGACGTGCGACCAGCATGTCCTGGTGCTAACATCTGGCGGTCTTTCCTTGGTCTAAAAAAAATAGGCGTAAATTACCCTGGCGTAATGCATTCCAATGGGGCCCGGGTAATTTAAGGGCCCTTAAGAGCCGCGACGCGATACGCGATCGCCATGGCTGCCCAGCCGTGCGCCTGGCGTAGGCGCTCCGGACGGGCACCGTAGTCTGGGGCATAGATGTCTCTATCTCGACATATATTGCCATGATACATTCCTTGGCTCAACAGGCAGGCGTGACGTCATCACCCTGGCCAGGTAAAGACCCACTTTCACCTCTCCAGGCGCTCAGACGGCCCCAGACCCCGGCTCTTTCGCACTAGGTCGATGCGGACGTGCGACCAGCATGTCCTGGTGCTAACATCTGGCGGTCTTTCCTTGGTCTAAAAAAAATAGGCGTAAATTACCCTGGCGTAATGCATTCCAATGGGGCCCAGGGTAATTTAAGGGCCCTTAAGAGCCGCGACGCGATACGCGATCGCCATGGCTGCCCAGCCGTGCGCCTGGCGTAGGCGCTCCGGACGGGCACCGTAGTCTGGGGCATAGATGTCTCTATCTCGACATATATTGCCATGATACATTCCTTGGCTCAACAGGCAGGCGTGACGTCATCACCCTGGCCAGGTAAAGACCCACTTTCACCTCTCCAGGCGCTCAGACGGCCCCAGACCCCGGCTCTTTCGCACTAGGTCGATGCGGACGTGCGACCAGCATGTCCTGGTGCTAACATCTGGCGGTCTTTCCTTGGTCTAAAAAAAATAGGCGTAAATTACCCTGGCGTAATGCATTCCAATGGGGCCCAGGGTAATTTAAGGGCCCTTAAGAGCCGCGACGCGATACGCGATCGCCATGGCTGCCCAGCCGTGCGCCTGGCGTAGGCGCTCCGGACGGGCACCGTAGTCTGGGGCATAGATGTCTCTATCTCGACATATATTGCCATGATACATTCCTTGGCTCAACAGGCAGGCGTGACGTCATCACCCTGGCCAGGTAAAGACCCACTTTCACCTCTCCAGGCGCTCAGACGGCCCCAGACCCCGGCTCTTTCGCACTAGGTCGATGCGGACGTGCGACCAGCATGTCCTGGTGCTAACATCTGGCGGTCTTTCCTTGGTCTAAAAAAAATAGGCGTAAATTACCCTGGCGTAATGCATTCCAATGGGGCCCGGGGTAATTTAAGGGCCCTTAAGAGCCGCGACGCGATACGCGATCGCCATGGCTGCCCAGCCGTGCGCCTGGCGTAGGCGCTCCGGACGGGCACCGTAGTCTGGGGCATAGATGTCTCTATCTCGACATATATTGCCATGATACATTCCTTGGCTCAACAGGCAGGCGTGACGTCATCACCCTGGCCAGGTAAAGACCCACTTTCACCTCTCCAGGCGCTCAGACGGCCCCAGACCCCGGCTCTTTCGCACTAGGTCGATGCGGACGTGCGACCAGCATGTCCTGGTGCTAACATCTGGCGGTCTTTCCTTGGTCTAAAAAAAATAGGCGTAAATTACCCTGGCGTAATGCATTCCAATGGGGCCCAGGGTAATTTAAGGGCCCTTAAGAGCCGCGACGCGATACGCGATCGCCATGGCTGCCCAGCCGTGCGCCTGGCGTAGGCGCTCCGGACGGGCACCGTAGTCTGGGGCATAGATGTCTCTATCTCGACATATATTGCCATGATACATTCCTTGGCTCAACAGGCAGGCGTGACGTCATCACCCTGGCCAGGTAAAGACCCACTTTCACCTCTCCAGGCGCTCAGACGGCCCCAGACCCCGGCTCTTTCGCACTAGGTCGATGCGGACGTGCGACCAGCATGTCCTGGTGCTAACATCTGGCGGTCTTTCCTTGGTCTAAAAAAAATAGGCGTAAATTACCCTGGCGTAATGCATTCCAATGGGGCCCAGGGTAATTTAAGGGCCCTTAAGAGCCGCGACGCGATACGCGATCGCCATGGCTGCCCAGCCGTGCGCCTGGCGTAGGCGCTCCGGACGGGCACCGTAGTCTGGGGCATAGATGTCTCTATCTCGACATATATTGCCATGATACATTCCTTGGCTCAACAGGCAGGCGTGACGTCATCACCCTGGCCAGGTAAAGACCCACTTTCACCTCTCCAGGCGCTCAGACGGCCCCAGACCCCGGCTCTTTCGCACTAGGTCGATGCGGACGTGCGACCAGCATGTCCTGGTGCTAACATCTGGCGGTCTTTCCTTGGTCTAAAAAAAATAGGCGTAAATTACCCTGGCGTAATGCATTCCAATGGGGCCCAGGGTAATTTAAGGGCCCTTAAGAGCCGCGACGCGATACGCGATCGCCATGGCTGCCCAGCCGTGCGCCTGGCGTAGGCGCTCCGGACGGGCACCGTAGTCTGGGGCATAGATGTCTCTATCTCGACATATATTGCCATGATACATTCCTTGGCTCAACAGGCAGGCGTGACGTCATCACCCTGGCCAGGTAAAGACCCACTTTCACCTCTCCAGGCGCTCAGACGGCCCCAGACCCCGGCTCTTTCGCACTAGGTCGATGCGGACGTGCGACCAGCATGTCCTGGTGCTAACATCTGGCGGTCTTTCCTTGGTCTAAAAAAAATAGGCGTAAATTACCCTGGCGTAATGCATTCCAATGGGGCCCGGGGTAATTTAAGGGCCCTTAAGAGCCGCGACGCGATACGCGATCGCCATGGCTGCCCAGCCGTGCGCCTGGCGTAGGCGCTCCGGACGGGCACCGTAGTCTGGGGCATAGATGTCTCTATCTCGACATATATTGCCATGATACATTCCTTGGCTCAACAGGCAGGCGTGACGTCATCACCCTGGCCAGGTAAAGACCCACTTTCACCTCTCCAGGCGCTCAGACGGCCCCAGACCCCGGCTCTTTCGCACTAGGTCGATGCGGACGTGCGACCAGCATGTCCTGGTGCTAACATCTGGCGGTCTTTCCTTGGTCTAAAAAAAATAGGCGTAAATTACCCTGGCGTAATGCATTCCAATGGGGCCCGGGTAATTTAAGGGCCCTTAAGAGCCGCGACGCGATACGCGATCGCCATGGCTGCCCAGCCGTGCGCCTGGCGTAGGCGCTCCGGACGGGCACCGTAGTCTGGGGCATAGATGTCTCTATCTCGACATATATTGCCATGATACATTCCTTGGCTCAACAGGCAGGCGTGACGTCATCACCCTGGCCAGGTAAAGACCCACTTTCACCTCTCCAGGCGCTCAGACGGCCCCAGACCCCGGCTCTTTCGCACTAGGTCGATGCGGACGTGCGACCAGCATGTCCTGGTGCTAACATCTGGCGGTCTTTCCTTGGTCTAAAAAAAATAGGCGTAAATTACCCTGGCGTAATGCATTCCAATGGGGCCCGGGGTAATTTAAGGGCCCTTAAGAGCCGCGACGCGATACGCGATCGCCATGGCTGCCCAGCCGTGCGCCTGGCGTAGGCGCTCCGGACGGGCACCGTAGTCTGGGGCATAGATGTCTCTATCTCGACATATATTGCCATGATACATTCCTTGGCTCAACAGGCAGGCGTGACGTCATCACCCTGGCCAGGTAAAGACCCACTTTCACCTCTCCAGGCGCTCAGACGGCCCCAGACCCCGGCTCTTTCGCACTAGGTCGATGCGGACGTGCGACCAGCATGTCCTGGTGCTAACATCTGGCGGTCTTTCCTTGGTCTAAAAAAAATAGGCGTAAATTACCCTGGCGTAATGCATTCCAATGGGGCCCAGGGTAATTTAAGGGCCCTTAAGAGCCGCGACGCGATACGCGATCGCCATGGCTGCCCAGCCGTGCGCCTGGCGTAGGCGCTCCGGACGGGCACCGTAGTCTGGGGCATAGATGTCTCTATCTCGACATATATTGCCATGATACATTCCTTGGCTCAACAGGCAGGCGTGACGTCATCACCCTGGCCAGGTAAAGACCCACTTTCACCTCTCCAGGCGCTCAGACGGCCCCAGACCCCGGCTCTTTCGCACTAGGTCGATGCGGACGTGCGACCAGCATGTCCTGGTGCTAACATCTGGCGGTCTTTCCTTGGTCTAAAAAAAATAGGCGTAAATTACCCTGGCGTAATGCATTCCAATGGGGCCCGGGGTAATTTAAGGGCCCTTAAGAGCCGCGACGCGATACGCGATCGCCATGGCTGCCCAGCCGTGCGCCTGGCGTAGGCGCTCCGGACGGGCACCGTAGTCTGGGGCATAGATGTCTCTATCTCGACATATATTGCCATGATACATTCCTTGGCTCAACAGGCAGGCGTGACGTCATCACCCTGGCCAGGTAAAGACCCACTTTCACCTCTCCAGGCGCTCAGACGGCCCCAGACCCCGGCTCTTTCGCACTAGGTCGATGCGGACGTGCGACCAGCATGTCCTGGTGCTAACATCTGGCGGTCTTTCCTTGGTCTAAAAAAAATAGGCGTAAATTACCCTGGCGTAATGCATTCCAATGGGGCCCAGGGTAATTTAAGGGCCCTTAAGAGCCGCGACGCGATACGCGATCGCCATGGCTGCCCAGCCGTGCGCCTGGCGTAGGCGCTCCGGACGGGCACCGTAGTCTGGGGCATAGATGTCTCTATCTCGACATATATTGCCATGATACATTCCTTGGCTCAACAGGCAGGCGTGACGTCATCACCCTGGCCAGGTAAAGACCCACTTTCACCTCTCCAGGCGCTCAGACGGCCCCAGACCCCGGCTCTTTCGCACTAGGTCGATGCGGACGTGCGACCAGCATGTCCTGGTGCTAACATCTGGCGGTCTTTCCTTGGTCTAAAAAAAATAGGCGTAAATTACCCTGGCGTAATGCATTCCAATGGGGCCCAGGGTAATTTAAGGGCCCTTAAGAGCCGCGACGCGATACGCGATCGCCATGGCTGCCCAGCCGTGCGCCTGGCGTAGGCGCTCCGGACGGGCACCGTAGTCTGGGGCATAGATGTCTCTATCTCGACATATATTGCCATGATACATTCCTTGGCTCAACAGGCAGGCGTGACGTCATCACCCTGGCCAGGTAAAGACCCACTTTCACCTCTCCAGGCGCTCAGACGGCCCCAGACCCCGGCTCTTTCGCACTAGGTCGATGCGGACGTGCGACCAGCATGTCCTGGTGCTAACATCTGGCGGTCTTTCCTTGGTCTAAAAAAAATAGGCGTAAATTACCCTGGCGTAATGCATTCCAATGGGGCCCAGGGTAATTTAAGGGCCCTTAAGAGCCGCGACGCGATACGCGATCGCCATGGCTGCCCAGCCGTGCGCCTGGCGTAGGCGCTCCGGACGGGCACCGTAGTCTGGGGCATAGATGTCTCTATCTCGACATATATTGCCATGATACATTCCTTGGCTCAACAGGCAGGCGTGACGTCATCACCCTGGCCAGGTAAAGACCCACTTTCACCTCTCCAGGCGCTCAGACGGCCCCAGACCCCGGCTCTTTCGCACTAGGTCGATGCGGACGTGCGACCAGCATGTCCTGGTGCTAACATCTGGCGGTCTTTCCTTGGTCTAAAAAAAATAGGCGTAAATTACCCTGGCGTAATGCATTCCAATGGGGCCCAGGGTAATTTAAGGGCCCTTAAGAGCCGCGACGCGATACGCGATCGCCATGGCTGCCCAGCCGTGCGCCTGGCGTAGGCGCTCCGGACGGGCACCGTAGTCTGGGGCATAGATGTCTCTATCTCGACATATATTGCCATGATACATTCCTTGGCTCAACAGGCAGGCGTGACGTCATCACCCTGGCCAGGTAAAGACCCACTTTCACCTCTCCAGGCGCTCAGACGGCCCCAGACCCCGGCTCTTTCGCACTAGGTCGATGCGGACGTGCGACCAGCATGTCCTGGTGCTAACATCTGGCGGTCTTTCCTTGGTCTAAAAAAAATAGGCGTAAATTACCCTGGCGTAATGCATTCCAATGGGGCCCAGGGTAATTTAAGGGCCCTTAAGAGCCGCGACGCGATACGCGATCGCCATGGCTGCCCAGCCGTGCGCCTGGCGTAGGCGCTCCGGACGGGCACCGTAGTCTGGGGCATAGATGTCTCTATCTCGACATATATTGCCATGATACATTCCTTGGCTCAACAGGCAGGCGTGACGTCATCACCCTGGCCAGGTAAAGACCCACTTTCACCTCTCCAGGCGCTCAGACGGCCCCAGACCCCGGCTCTTTCGCACTAGGTCGATGCGGACGTGCGACCAGCATGTCCTGGTGCTAACATCTGGCGGTCTTTCCTTGGTCTAAAAAAAATAGGCGTAAATTACCCTGGCGTAATGCATTCCAATGGGGCCCAGGGTAATTTAAGGGCCCTTAAGAGCCGCGACGCGATACGCGATCGCCATGGCTGCCCAGCCGTGCGCCTGGCGTAGGCGCTCCGGACGGGCACCGTAGTCTGGGGCATAGATGTCTCTATCTCGACATATATTGCCATGATACATTCCTTGGCTCAACAGGCAGGCGTGACGTCATCACCCTGGCCAGGTAAAGACCCACTTTCACCTCTCCAGGCGCTCAGACGGCCCCAGACCCCGGCTCTTTCGCACTAGGTCGATGCGGACGTGCGACCAGCATGTCCTGGTGCTAACATCTGGCGGTCTTTCCTTGGTCTAAAAAAAATAGGCGTAAATTACCCTGGCGTAATGCATTCCAATGGGGCCCAGGGTAATTTAAGGGCCCTTAAGAGCCGCGACGCGATACGCGATCGCCATGGCTGCCCAGCCGTGCGCCTGGCGTAGGCGCTCCGGACGGGCACCGTAGTCTGGGGCATAGATGTCTCTATCTCGACATATATTGCCATGATACATTCCTTGGCTCAACAGGCAGGCGTGACGTCATCACCCTGGCCAGGTAAAGACCCACTTTCACCTCTCCAGGCGCTCAGACGGCCCCAGACCCCGGCTCTTTCGCACTAGGTCGATGCGGACGTGCGACCAGCATGTCCTGGTGCTAACATCTGGCGGTCTTTCCTTGGTCTAAAAAAAATAGGCGTAAATTACCCTGGCGTAATGCATTCCAATGGGGCCCAGGGTAATTTAAGGGCCCTTAAGAGCCGCGACGCGATACGCGATCGCCATGGCTGCCCAGCCGTGCGCCTGGCGTAGGCGCTCCGGACGGGCACCGTAGTCTGGGGCATAGATGTCTCTATCTCGACATATATTGCCATGATACATTCCTTGGCTCAACAGGCAGGCGTGACGTCATCACCCTGGCCAGGTAAAGACCCACTTTCACCTCTCCAGGCGCTCAGACGGCCCCAGACCCCGGCTCTTTCGCACTAGGTCGATGCGGACGTGCGACCAGCATGTCCTGGTGCTAACATCTGGCGGTCTTTCCTTGGTCTAAAAAAAATAGGCGTAAATTACCCTGGCGTAATGCATTCCAATGGGGCCCAGGGTAATTTAAGGGCCCTTAAGAGCCGCGACGCGATACGCGATCGCCATGGCTGCCCAGCCGTGCGCCTGGCGTAGGCGCTCCGGACGGGCACCGTAGTCTGGGGCATAGATGTCTCTATCTCGACATATATTGCCATGATACATTCCTTGGCTCAACAGGCAGGCGTGACGTCATCACCCTGGCCAGGTAAAGACCCACTTTCACCTCTCCAGGCGCTCAGACGGCCCCAGACCCCGGCTCTTTCGCACTAGGTCGATGCGGACGTGCGACCAGCATGTCCTGGTGCTAACATCTGGCGGTCTTTCCTTGGTCTAAAAAAAATAGGCGTAAATTACCCTGGCGTAATGCATTCCAATGGGGCCCGGGGTAATTTAAGGGCCCTTAAGAGCCGCGACGCGATACGCGATCGCCATGGCTGCCCAGCCGTGCGCCTGGCGTAGGCGCTCCGGACGGGCACCGTAGTCTGGGGCATAGATGTCTCTATCTCGACATATATTGCCATGATACATTCCTTGGCTCAACAGGCAGGCGTGACGTCATCACCCTGGCCAGGTAAAGACCCACTTTCACCTCTCCAGGCGCTCAGACGGCCCCAGACCCCGGCTCTTTCGCACTAGGTCGATGCGGACGTGCGACCAGCATGTCCTGGTGCTAACATCTGGCGGTCTTTCCTTGGTCTAAAAAAAATAGGCGTAAATTACCCTGGCGTAATGCATTCCAATGGGGCCCAGGGTAATTTAAGGGCCCTTAAGAGCCGCGACGCGATACGCGATCGCCATGGCTGCCCAGCCGTGCGCCTGGCGTAGGCGCTCCGGACGGGCACCGTAGTCTGGGGCATAGATGTCTCTATCTCGACATATATTGCCATGATACATTCCTTGGCTCAACAGGCAGGCGTGACGTCATCACCCTGGCCAGGTAAAGACCCACTTTCACCTCTCCAGGCGCTCAGACGGCCCCAGACCCCGGCTCTTTCGCACTAGGTCGATGCGGACGTGCGACCAGCATGTCCTGGTGCTAACATCTGGCGGTCTTTCCTTGGTCTAAAAAAAATAGGCGTAAATTACCCTGGCGTAATGCATTCCAATGGGGCCAGGGTAATTTAAGGGCCCTTAAGAGCCGCGACGCGATACGCGATCGCCATGGCTGCCCAGCCGTGCGCCTGGCGTAGGCGCTCCGGACGGGCACCGTAGTCTGGGGCATAGATGTCTCTATCTCGACATATATTGCCATGATACATTCCTTGGCTCAACAGGCAGGCGTGACGTCATCACCCTGGCCAGGTAAAGACCCACTTTCACCTCTCCAGGCGCTCAGACGGCCCCAGACCCCGGCTCTTTCGCACTAGGTCGATGCGGACGTGCGACCAGCATGTCCTGGTGCTAACATCTGGCGGTCTTTCCTTGGTCTAAAAAAAATAGGCGTAAATTACCCTGGCGTAATGCATTCCAATGGGGCCCAGGGTAATTTAAGGGCCCTTAAGAGCCGCGACGCGATACGCGATCGCCATGGCTGCCCAGCCGTGCGCCTGGCGTAGGCGCTCCGGACGGGCACCGTAGTCTGGGGCATAGATGTCTCTATCTCGACATATATTGCCATGATACATTCCTTGGCTCAACAGGCAGGCGTGACGTCATCACCCTGGCCAGGTAAAGACCCACTTTCACCTCTCCAGGCGCTCAGACGGCCCCAGACCCCGGCTCTTTCGCACTAGGTCGATGCGGACGTGCGACCAGCATGTCCTGGTGCTAACATCTGGCGGTCTTTCCTTGGTCTAAAAAAAATAGGCGTAAATTACCCTGGCGTAATGCATTCCAATGGGGCCCAGGGTAATTTAAGGGCCCTTAAGAGCCGCGACGCGATACGCGATCGCCATGGCTGCCCAGCCGTGCGCCTGGCGTAGGCGCTCCGGACGGGCACCGTAGTCTGGGGCATAGATGTCTCTATCTCGACATATATTGCCATGATACATTCCTTGGCTCAACAGGCAGGCGTGACGTCATCACCCTGGCCAGGTAAAGACCCACTTTCACCTCTCCAGGCGCTCAGACGGCCCCAGACCCCGGCTCTTTCGCACTAGGTCGATGCGGACGTGCGACCAGCATGTCCTGGTGCTAACATCTGGCGGTCTTTCCTTGGTCTAAAAAAAATAGGCGTAAATTACCCTGGCGTAATGCATTCCAATGGGGCCCAGGGTAATTTAAGGGCCCTTAAGAGCCGCGACGCGATACGCGATCGCCATGGCTGCCCAGCCGTGCGCCTGGCGTAGGCGCTCCGGACGGGCACCGTAGTCTGGGGCATAGATGTCTCTATCTCGACATATATTGCCATGATACATTCCTTGGCTCAACAGGCAGGCGTGACGTCATCACCCTGGCCAGGTAAAGACCCACTTTCACCTCTCCAGGCGCTCAGACGGCCCCAGACCCCGGCTCTTTCGCACTAGGTCGATGCGGACGTGCGACCAGCATGTCCTGGTGCTAACATCTGGCGGTCTTTCCTTGGTCTAAAAAAAATAGGCGTAAATTACCCTGGCGTAATGCATTCCAATGGGGCCAGGGTAATTTAAGGGCCCTTAAGAGCCGCGACGCGATACGCGATCGCCATGGCTGCCCAGCCGTGCGCCTGGCGTAGGCGCTCCGGACGGGCACCGTAGTCTGGGGCATAGATGTCTCTATCTCGACATATATTGCCATGATACATTCCTTGGCTCAACAGGCAGGCGTGACGTCATCACCCTGGCCAGGTAAAGACCCACTTTCACCTCTCCAGGCGCTCAGACGGCCCCAGACCCCGGCTCTTTCGCACTAGGTCGATGCGGACGTGCGACCAGCATGTCCTGGTGCTAACATCTGGCGGTCTTTCCTTGGTCTAAAAAAAATAGGCGTAAATTACCCTGGCGTAATGCATTCCAATGGGGCCCAGGGTAATTTAAGGGCCCTTAAGAGCCGCGACGCGATACGCGATCGCCATGGCTGCCCAGCCGTGCGCCTGGCGTAGGCGCTCCGGACGGGCACCGTAGTCTGGGGCATAGATGTCTCTATCTCGACATATATTGCCATGATACATTCCTTGGCTCAACAGGCAGGCGTGACGTCATCACCCTGGCCAGGTAAAGACCCACTTTCACCTCTCCAGGCGCTCAGACGGCCCCAGACCCCGGCTCTTTCGCACTAGGTCGATGCGGACGTGCGACCAGCATGTCCTGGTGCTAACATCTGGCGGTCTTTCCTTGGTCTAAAAAAAATAGGCGTAAATTACCCTGGCGTAATGCATTCCAATGGGGCCCAGGGTAATTTAAGGGCCCTTAAGAGCCGCGACGCGATACGCGATCGCCATGGCTGCCCAGCCGTGCGCCTGGCGTAGGCGCTCCGGACGGGCACCGTAGTCTGGGGCATAGATGTCTCTATCTCGACATATATTGCCATGATACATTCCTTGGCTCAACAGGCAGGCGTGACGTCATCACCCTGGCCAGGTAAAGACCCACTTTCACCTCTCCAGGCGCTCAGACGGCCCCAGACCCCGGCTCTTTCGCACTAGGTCGATGCGGACGTGCGACCAGCATGTCCTGGTGCTAACATCTGGCGGTCTTTCCTTGGTCTAAAAAAAATAGGCGTAAATTACCCTGGCGTAATGCATTCCAATGGGGCCAGGGTAATTTAAGGGCCCTTAAGAGCCGCGACGCGATACGCGATCGCCATGGCTGCCCAGCCGTGCGCCTGGCGTAGGCGCTCCGGACGGGCACCGTAGTCTGGGGCATAGATGTCTCTATCTCGACATATATTGCCATGATACATTCCTTGGCTCAACAGGCAGGCGTGACGTCATCACCCTGGCCAGGTAAAGACCCACTTTCACCTCTCCAGGCGCTCAGACGGCCCCAGACCCCGGCTCTTTCGCACTAGGTCGATGCGGACGTGCGACCAGCATGTCCTGGTGCTAACATCTGGCGGTCTTTCCTTGGTCTAAAAAAAATAGGCGTAAATTACCCTGGCGTAATGCATTCCAATGGGGCCCAGGGTAATTTAAGGGCCCTTAAGAGCCGCGACGCGATACGCGATCGCCATGGCTGCCCAGCCGTGCGCCTGGCGTAGGCGCTCCGGACGGGCACCGTAGTCTGGGGCATAGATGTCTCTATCTCGACATATATTGCCATGATACATTCCTTGGCTCAACAGGCAGGCGTGACGTCATCACCCTGGCCAGGTAAAGACCCACTTTCACCTCTCCAGGCGCTCAGACGGCCCCAGACCCCGGCTCTTTCGCACTAGGTCGATGCGGACGTGCGACCAGCATGTCCTGGTGCTAACATCTGGCGGTCTTTCCTTGGTCTAAAAAAAATAGGCGTAAATTACCCTGGCGTAATGCATTCCAATGGGGCCCAGGGTAATTTAAGGGCCCTTAAGAGCCGCGACGCGATACGCGATCGCCATGGCTGCCCAGCCGTGCGCCTGGCGTAGGCGCTCCGGACGGGCACCGTAGTCTGGGGCATAGATGTCTCTATCTCGACATATATTGCCATGATACATTCCTTGGCTCAACAGGCAGGCGTGACGTCATCACCCTGGCCAGGTAAAGACCCACTTTCACCTCTCCAGGCGCTCAGACGGCCCCAGACCCCGGCTCTTTCGCACTAGGTCGATGCGGACGTGCGACCAGCATGTCCTGGTGCTAACATCTGGCGGTCTTTCCTTGGTCTAAAAAAAATAGGCGTAAATTACCCTGGCGTAATGCATTCCAATGGGGCCCAGGGTAATTTAAGGGCCCTTAAGAGCCGCGACGCGATACGCGATCGCCATGGCTGCCCAGCCGTGCGCCTGGCGTAGGCGCTCCGGACGGGCACCGTAGTCTGGGGCATAGATGTCTCTATCTCGACATATATTGCCATGATACATTCCTTGGCAACAGGCAGGCGTGACGTCATCACCCTGGCCAGGTAAAGACCCACTTTCACCTCTCCAGGCGCTCAGACGGCCCCAGACCCCGGCTCTTTCGCACTAGGTCGATGCGGACGTGCGACCAGCATGTCCTGGTGCTAACATCTGGCGGTCTTTCCTTGGTCTAAAAAAAATAGGCGTAAATTACCCTGGCGTAATGCATTCCAATGGGGCCCAGGGTAATTTAAGGGCCCTTAAGAGCCGCGACGCGATACGCGATCGCCATGGCTGCCCAGCCGTGCGCCTGGCGTAGGCGCTCCGGACGGGCACCGTAGTCTGGGGCATAGATGTCTCTATCTCGACATATATTGCCATGATACATTCCTTGGCTCAACAGGCAGGCGTGACGTCATCACCCTGGCCAGGTAAAGACCCACTTTCACCTCTCCAGGCGCTCAGACGGCCCCAGACCCCGGCTCTTTCGCACTAGGTCGATGCGGACGTGCGACCAGCATGTCCTGGTGCTAACATCTGGCGGTCTTTCCTTGGTCTAAAAAAAATAGGCGTAAATTACCCTGGCGTAATGCATTCCAATGGGGCCCAGGGTAATTTAAGGGCCCTTAAGAGCCGCGACGCGATACGCGATCGCCATGGCTGCCCAGCCGTGCGCCTGGCGTAGGCGCTCCGGACGGGCACCGTAGTCTGGGGCATAGATGTCTCTATCTCGACATATATTGCCATGATACATTCCTTGGCTCAACAGGCAGGCGTGACGTCATCACCCTGGCCAGGTAAAGACCCACTTTCACCTCTCCAGGCGCTCAGACGGCCCCAGACCCCGGCTCTTTCGCACTAGGTCGATGCGGACGTGCGACCAGCATGTCCTGGTGCTAACATCTGGCGGTCTTTCCTTGGTCTAAAAAAAATAGGCGTAAATTACCCTGGCGTAATGCATTCCAATGGGGCCCAGGGTAATTTAGGGCCCTTAAGAGCCGCGACGCGATACGCGATCGCCATGGCTGCCCAGCCGTGCGCCTGGCGTAGGCGCTCCGGACGGGCACCGTAGTCTGGGGCATAGATGTCTCTATCTCGACATATATTGCCATGATACATTCCTTGGCTCAACAGGCAGGCGTGACGTCATCACCCTGGCCAGGTAAAGACCCACTTTCACCTCTCCAGGCGCTCAGACGGCCCCAGACCCCGGCTCTTTCGCACTAGGTCGATGCGGACGTGCGACCAGCATGTCCTGGTGCTAACATCTGGCGGTCTTTCCTTGGTCTAAAAAAAATAGGCGTAAATTACCCTGGCGTAATGCATTCCAATGGGGCCCAGGGTAATTTAAGGGCCCTTAAGAGCCGCGACGCGATACGCGATCGCCATGGCTGCCCAGCCGTGCGCCTGGCGTAGGCGCTCCGGACGGGCACCGTAGTCTGGGGCATAGATGTCTCTATCTCGACATATATTGCCATGATACATTCCTTGGCTCAACAGGCAGGCGTGACGTCATCACCCTGGCCAGGTAAAGACCCACTTTCACCTCTCCAGGCGCTCAGACGGCCCCAGACCCGGCTCTTTCGCACTAGGTCGATGCGGACGTGCGACCAGCATGTCCTGGTGCTAACATCTGGCGGTCTTTCCTTGGTCTAAAAAAAATAGGCGTAAATTACCCTGGCGTAATGCATTCCAATGGGGCCCGGGTAATTTAAGGGCCCTTAAGAGCCGCGACGCGATACGCGATCGCCATGGCTGCCCAGCCGTGCGCCTGGCGTAGGCGCTCCGGACGGGCACCGTAGTCTGGGGCATAGATGTCTCTATCTCGACATATATTGCCATGATACATTCCGCGGCTCAACAGGCAGGCGTGACGTCATCACCCTGGCCAGGTAAAGACCCACTTTCACCTCTCCAGGCGCTCAGACGGCCCCAGACCCCGGCTCTTCGCACTAGGTCGATGCGGACGTGCGACCAGCATCCTGGTGCTAACATCTGGCGGTCTTTCCTTGGTCTAAAAAAAATAGGCGTAAATTACCCTGGCGTAATGCATTCCAATGGGGCCCAGGGTAATTTAAGGGCCTTAAGAGCCGCGACGCGATACGCGATCGCCATGGCTGCCCAGCCGTGCGCCTGGCGTAGGCGCTCCGGACGGGCACCGTAGTCTGGGGCATAGATGTCTCTATCTCGACATATATTGCCATGATACATTCCTTGGCTCAACAGGCAGGCGTGACGTCATCACCTGGCCAGGTAAAGACCCACTTTCACCTCTCCAGGCGCTCAGACGGCCCCAGACCCCGGCTCTTTCGCACTAGGTCGATGCGGACGTGCGACCAGCATGTCCTGGTGCTAACATCTGGCGGTCTTTCCTTGGTCTAAAAAAAATAGGCGTAAATTACCCTGGCGTAATGCATTCCAATGGGGCCAGGGTAATTTAAGGGCCCTTAAGAGCCGCGACGCGATACGCGATCGCCATGGGCCCAGCCGTGCGCCTGGCGTAGGCGCTCCGGACGGGCACCGTAGTCTGGGGCATAGATGTCTCTATCTCGACATATATTGCCATGATACATTCCTTGGCTCAACAGGCAGGCGTGACGTCATCACCTGGCCAGGTAAAGACCCACTTTCACCTCTCCAGGCGCTCAGACGGCCCCAGACCCCGGCTCTTTCGCACTAGGTCGATGCGGACGTGCGACCAGCATGTCCTGGTGCTAACATCTGGCGGTCTTTCCTTGGTCTAAAAAAAATAGGCGTAAATTACCCTGGCGTAATGCATTCCAATGGGGCCCGGGTAATTAAGGGCCTTAAGAGCCGCGACGCGATACGCGATCGCCATGGCTGCCCAGCCGTGCGCCTGGCGTAGGCGCTCCGGACGGGCACCGTAGTCTGGGGCATAGATGTCTCTATCTCGACATATATTGCCATGATACATTCCTTGGCTCAACAGGCAGGCGTGACGTCATCACCCTGGCCAGGTAAAGACCCACTTCACCTCTCCAGGCGCTCAGACGGCCCCAGACCCGGCTCTTTCGCACTAGGTCGATGCGGACGTGCGACCAGCATGTCCTGGTGCTAACATCTGGCGGTCTTTCCTTGGTCTAAAAAAAAATAGGCGTAAATACCTGGCGTAATGCATTCCAATGGGGCCAGGGTAATTTAAGGGCCCTTAAGAGCCGCGACGCGATACGCGATCGCCATGGCTGCCAGCCGCGCCTGGCGTAGGCGCTCCGGACGGGCACCGTAGTCTGGGGCATAGATGTCTCTATCTCGACATATATTGCCATGATACATTCCTTGGCTCAACAGGCAGGCGTGACGTCATCACCCTGGCCAGGTAAAGACCCACTTTCACCTCTCCAGGCGCTCAGACGGCCCCAGACCCCGGCTCTTTCGCACTAGGTCGATGCGGACGTGCGACCAGCATGTCCTGGTGCTAACATCTGGCGGTCTTTCCTTGGTCTAAAAAAAATAGGCGTAAATTACCCTGGCGTAATGCATTCCAATGGGGCCCAGGGTAATTTAAGGGCCTTAAGAGCCGCGACGCGATACGCGATCGCCATGGCTGCCCAGCCGTGCGCCTGGCGTAGGCGCTCCGACGGGCACCGTAGTCTGGGGCATAGATGTCTCTATCTCGACATATATTGCCATGATACATTCCTTGGCTCAACAGGCAGGCGTGACGTCATCACCTGGCCAGGTAAAGACCCACTTTCACCTCTCCAGGCGCTCAGACGGCCCCAGACCCCGGCTCTTTCGCACTAGGTCGATGCGGACGTGCGACCAGCATGTCCTGGTGCTAACATCTGGCGGTCTTTCCTTGGTCTAAAAAAAATAGGCGTAAATTACCTGGCGTAATGCATTCCAATGGGGCCCAGGGTAATTTAAGGGCCCTTAAGAGCCGCGACGCGATACGCGATCGCCATGGCTGCCCAGCCGTGCGCCTGGCGTAGGCGCTCCGGACGGACGGGCACCGTAGTCTGGGGCATAGATGTCTCTATCTCGACATATATTGCCATGATACATTCCTGCGGCTCAACAGGCAGGCGTGACGTCATCACCCTGGCCAGGTAAAGACCCACTTTCACCTCTCCAGGCGCTCAGACGGCCCAGACCCCGGCTCTTTCGCACTAGGTCGATGCGGACGTGCGACCAGCATGTCCTGGTGCTAACATCTGGCGGTCTTTCCTTGGTCTAAAAAAATAGGCGTAAATTACCCTGGCGTAATGCATTCCAATGGGGCCCAGGGTAATTTAAGGGCCCTTAAGAGCCGCGACGCGATACGCGATCGCCATGGCTGCCCAGCCGTGCGCCTGGCGTAGGCGCTCCGGACGGGCACCGTAGTCTGGGGCATAGATGTCTATCTCGACATATATTGCCATGATACATTCCTGGCTCAACAGGCAGGCGTGACGTCATCACCCTGGCCAGGTAAAGACCCACTTTCACCTCTCCAGGCGCTCAGACGGCCCCAGACCCGGCTCTTTCGCACTAGGTCGATGCGGACGTGCGACCAGCATGTCCTGGTGCTAACATCTGGCGGTCTTTCCTTGGTCTAAAAAAAATAGGCGTAAATTACCCTGGCGTAATGCATTCCAATGGGGCCCGGGGTAATTTAAGGGCCCTTAAGAGCCGCGACGCGATACGCGATCGCCATGGCTGCCCAGCCGTGCGCCTGGCGTAGGCGCTCCGGACGGGCACCGTAGTCTGGGGCATAGATGTCTCTATCTCGACATATATTGCCATGATACATTCCTTGGCTCAACAGGCAGGCGTGACGTCATCAACCTGGCCAGGTTAAAGACCCACTTTCACCTCTCCAGGCGCTCAGACGCCCCCAGACCCCGGCTCTTTCGCACTAGGTCGATGCGGACGTGCGACCAGCATGTCCTGGTGCTAACTCTGGCGGTCTTTCC
>JAFMNZ010000086.1:0-44161 GCA_019207045.1 Branchiostoma floridae x Branchiostoma belcheri | reverse complement strand
TCTAAGCCCTACCCTAACCCTAACCTAACCCCCTAGCGTTAGTGCTTAAGTCAATATCGGCAAGTAAGCACCCGATTTCAAAACGGTTTGCAGATTACAAATCTGTACCAACATACCTTTGTAATGATACCAAGTTGACCGCCTAGAATACACTCTTAGCAATGTTGCCTCTAAGCACTACCCTAACCCTAAACCTAACCCTAGCGGTAGTGCTTAAGTCATATCTCGGCCAAGTAAGCACCCGATTTCAAAACGGTTTGCAGATTACAAATCTGTACCAACATACCTTTGTAATGATACCAAGTTTGACCGCCTAGAATACACTCTTAGCAATGTTGCCTCTAGCACTACCCTAACCCTAACCTAACCCTAGCGGTAGTGCTTAAGTCATATCTCGGCAAGTAAGCACCCGATTTCAAAACGGTTTGCAGATTACAAATCTGTACCAACATACCTTTGTAATGATACCAAGTTTGACCGCCTAGAATACACTCTTAGCAATGTTGCCTCTAAGCACTACCCTAACCCTAACCCTAACCCTAGCGGTTAGTGCTTAAGTCATATCTCGGCAAGTAAGCACCCGATTTCAAAACGGTTTGCAGATTACAAATCTGTACCAACATACCTTTGTAATGATACCAAGTTTGACCGCCTAGAATACACTCTTAGCAATGTTGCCTCTAAGCACTACCCTAACCTAACCCTAACCCTAGCGGTTAGTGCTTAAGTCATATCTCGGCAAGTAAGCACCCGATTTCAAAACGGTTTGCAGATTACAAATCTGTACCAACATACTTTGTAATGATACCAAGTTTGACCGCCTAGAATACACTCTTAGCAATGTTGCCTCTAAGCACTACCTAAACCCTAACCCTAACCCTAGCGGTTAGTGCTTAAGTCATATCTCGGCAAGTAAGCACCCGATTTTCAAAACGGTTTGCAGATTACAAATCTGTACCAACATACCTTTGTAATGATACCAAGTTTGACCGCCTAGAACCACTCTTAGCAATGTTGCCTCTAAGCACTACCCTAACCTAACCCTAACCCTAGCGGTTAGTGCTTAAGTCATATCTCGGCAAGTAAGCACCCGATTTTAAACGGTTTGCAGATTACAAATCTGTACCAACATACCTTTGTAATGATACCAAGTTTGACCGCCTAGAATACACTCTTAGCAATGTTGCTCTAAGCACTACCCTAACCCTAACCCTAACCCTAGCGGTTAGTGCTTAAGTCATATCTCGGCAAGTAAGCACCCGATTTCAAAACGGTTTGCAGATTACAAATCTGTACCAACATACTTTGTAATGATACCAAGTTTGACCGCCTAGAATACACTTAGCAATGTTGCCTCTAAGCACTACCCTAACCTAACCCTAACCCTAGCGTTAGTGCTTAAGTCATATCTCGGCAAGTAAGCACCCGATTTCAAAACGGTTTGCAGATTACAAATCTGTACCAACATACCTTTGTAATGATACCAAGTTTGACCGCCTAGAATACACTCTTAGCAATGTTGCTCTAAGCAACTACCCTAACCTAACCCTAACCCTAGCGGTTAGTGCTTAAGTCATATCTCGGCAAGTAAGCACCCGATTTAAAACGGTTTGCAGATTACAAATCTGTACCAACATACCTTTGTAATGATACCAAGTTTGACCGCCTAGAATACACTCTTAGCAATGTTGCCTCTAAGCACTACCCTAACCCTAACCCTAGCGGTTAGTGCTTAAGTCATATCTCGGCAAGTAAGCACCCGATTTCAAAACGGTTGCAGATTACAAATCTGTACCAACATACCTTTGTAATGATACCAAGTTTGACCGCCTAGAATACACTCTTAGCAATGTTGCCTCTAAGCAATACCCTAACCCTAGCGGTTAGTGCTTAAGTCATATCTCGGCAAGTAAGCACCCGATTCACAAAACGGTTTGCAGATTACAAATCTGTACCAAAATACCTTTGTAATGATACCAAGTTTGACCGCCTAGAATACACTCTTAGCAATGTTGCCTCTAAGCACTACCCTAACCCTAACCTAACCCTAGCGGTTAGTGCTTAAGTCATATCTCGGCAAGTAAGCACCCGATTTCAAAACGGTTTGCAGATTACAAATCTGTACCAACATACCTTGTAATGATACCAAGTTTGACCGCCTAGAATACACTCTTAGCAATGTGCCTCTAAGCACTACCCTAACCCTAACCCTAACCTAGCGGTTAGTGCTTAAGTCATATCTCGGCAAGTAAGCACCCGATTTCAAAACGGTTTGCAGATTACAAATCTGTACCAACATACCTTTGTAATGATACCAAGTTTGACCGCCTAGAATACACTCTTAGCAATGTTGCCTCTAAGCACTACCTAACCCTAACCTAACCCTAGCGGTTAGTGCTTAAGTCATATCTCGGCAAGTAAGCACCCGATTTCAAAACGTTTGCAGATTACAAATCTGTACCAACATACCTTTGTAATGATACCAAGTTTGACCGCCTAGAATACACTCTTAGCAATGTTGCCTCTAGCACTACCCTAACTAAACCCTAAACCTAGCGGTTAGTGCTTAGTCATATCTCGGCAAGTAAGCACCCGATTTCAAAACGGTTTGCAGATTACAAATCTGTACCAACATACCTTTGTAATGATACCAAGTTTGACCGCCTAGAACACACTCTTAGCAATGTTGCCTCTAAGCACTACCCTAACCCTAACCCTAACCCTAGCGGTTAGTGCTTAAGTCATATCTCGGCAAGTAAGCACCCGATTTAAAACGGTTTGCAGATTACAAATCTGTACCAACATACCTTTGTAATGATACCAAGTTTGACCGCCTAGAATACACTCTTAGCAATGTTGCCTCTAAGCACTACCCTAACCCTAACCCTAACCCTAGCGGTTAGTGCTTAAGTCATATCTCGGCAAGTAAGCACCGATTTCAAAACGGTTTGCAGATTACAAATCTGTACCAACATACCTTGTAATGATACCAAGTTTGACCGCCTAGAATACACTCTTAGCAATGTTGCCTCTAAGCACTACCCTAACCCTAACCTAACCCTAACCTAGCGTTAGTGCTTAAGTCATATCTCGGCAAGTAAGCACCGATTTAAAACGGTTTGCAGATTACAAATCTGTACCAACATACCTTTGTAATGATACCAAGTTTGACCGCCTAGAATACACTCTTAGCAATGTTGCCTCTAAGCACTACCCTAACCCTAACCCTAACCCTAGCGGTTAGTGCTTAAGTCATATCTCGGCAAGTACGCACCCGATTTCAAAACGGTTTGCAGATTACAAATCTGTACCAACATACCTTTGTAATGATACCAAGTTTGACCGCCTAGAATACACTCTTAGCAATGTTGCCTCTAAGCACTACCCACCCTAACCTAACCCTAGCGGTTAGTGCTTAAGTCATATCTCGGCAAGTAAGCACCCGATTTCAAAACGGTTTGCAGATTACAAATCTGTACCAACATACCTTTGTAATGATACCAAGTTTGACCGCCTAGAATACACTCTTAGCAATGTTGCCTCTAAGCACTACCCTAAACCTAACCTAACCCTACCCTAGCGGTTAGTGCTTAAGTCATATCGGCAAGTAAGCACCCGATTTTAACGGTTTGCAGATTACAAATCTGTACCAACATACCTTTGTAATGATACCAAGTTTGACCGCCTAGAATACACTCTTAGCAATGTTGCCTCTAAGCACTACCCTAACCCTAACCCTAACCCTAGCGGTTAGTGCTTAAGTCATATCTCGGCAAGTAAGCACCCGATTTCAAAACGGTTTGCAGATTACAAATCTGTACCAACATACCTTTGTAATGATACCAAGTTTGACCGCCTAGAATACACTCTTAGCAATGTTGCCTCTAAGCACTACCCTAACCCTAACCCTAACCCTAGCGGTTAGTGCTTAAGTCATATCTCGGCAAGTAAGCACCCGATTTCAAAACGGTTTGCAGATTACAAATCTGTACCAACATACCTTTGTAATGATACCAAGTTTGACCGCCTAGAATACACTCTTAGCAATGTTGCCTCTAGCACTACCCTACCTAACCCTAACCTAACCCTAGCGGTTAGTGCTTAAGTCATATCTCGGCAAGTAAGCACCCGATTTCAAAACGGTTTGCAGATTACAAATCTGTACCAACATACCTTTGTAATGATACCAAGTTTGACCGCCTAGAATACACTCTTAGCAATGTTGCCTCTAAGCACTACCCTAACCCTAACCCTAACCCTAGCGGTTAGTGCTTAAGTCATATCTCGGCAAGTAAGCACCCGATTTCAAAACGGTTTGCAGATTACAAATCTGTACCAACATACCTTTGTAATGATACCAAGTTTGACCGCCTAGAATACACTCTTAGCAATGTTGCCTCTAAGCACTACCCTAACCCTAACCCTAACCCTAGCGGTTAGTGCTTAAGTCATATCTCGGCAAGTAAGCACCCGATTTCAAAACGGTTTGCAGATTACAAATCTGTACCAACATACCTTTGTAATGATACCAAGTTTGACCGCCTAGAATACACTCTTAGCAATGTTGCCTCTAAGCACTACCCTAACCCTAACCCTAACCCTAGCGGTTAGTGCTTAAGTCATATCTCGGCAAGTAAGCACCCGATTTCAAAACGGTTTGCAGATTACAAATCTGTACCAACATACCTTTGTAATGATACCAAGTTTGACCGCCTAGAATACACTCTTAGCAATGTTGCCTCTAAGCACTACCCTAACCCTAACCCTAACCCTAGCGGTTAGTGCTTAAGTCATATCTCGGCAAGTAAGCACCCGATTTCAAAACGGTTTGCAGATTACAAATCTGTACCAACATACCTTTGTAATGATACCAAGTTTGACCGCCTAGAATACACTCTTAGCAATGTTGCCTCTAAGCACTACCCTAACCCTAACCCTAACCCTAGCGGTTAGTGCTTAAGTCATATCTCGGCAAGTAAGCACCCGATTTAAAACGGTTTGCAGATTACAAATCTGTACCAACATACCTTTGTAATGATACCAGTTTGACCGCCTAGAATACACTCTAGCAATGTTGCCTCTAAGCACTACTAACCTAACCCTAACCCTAACCCTAGCGGTTAGTGCTTAAGTCATATCTCGGCAAGTAAGCACCGATTTCAAAACGGTTTGCAGATTACAAATCTGTACCAACATACCTTTGTAATGATACCAAGTTTGACCGCCTAGAATACACTCTTAGCAATGTTGCCTCTAAGCACTACCCTAACCCTAACCTAACCCTAGCGGTTAGTGCTTAAGTCATATCTCGGCAAGTAAGCACCCGATTTAAAACGGTTTGCAGATTACAAATCTGTACCAACATACCTTTGTAATGATACCAAGTTTGACCGCCTAGAATACACTCTTAGCAATGTTGCCTCTAAGCACTACTAACCCTAACCCTAACCCTAGCGGTTAGTGCTTAAGTCATATCTCGGCAAGTAAGCACCGATTTCAAAACGGTTTGCAGATTACAAATCTGTACCAACATACCTTTGTAATGATACCAAGTTTGACCGCCTAGAATACACTCTTAGCAATGTTGCCTCTAAGTACTACCCTAACCCTAACCCTAGCGGTTAGTGCTTAAGTCATATCTCGGCAAGTAAGCACCCGATTTCAAAACGGTTTGCAGATTACAAATCTGTACCAATACCTTTGTAATGATACCAAGTTTGACCGCCTAGAATACACTCTTAGCAATGTTGCCTCTAACCTAACCCTAACCCTAGCGGTTAGTGCTTAAGTCATATCTCGGCAAGTAAGCACCCGATTTCAAAACGGTTTGCAGATTACAAATCTGTACCAACATACCTTTGTAATGATACCAAGTTTGACCGCCTAGAATACACTCTTAGCAATGTTGCCTCTAAGCACTACCCTAACCCTAACCCTAACCCTAGCGGTTAGTGCTTAAGTCATATCTCGGCAAGTAGCACCCGATTTCAAAACGGTTTGCAGATTACAAATCTGTACCAACATACCTTTGTAATGATACCAAGTTTGACCGCCTAGAATACACTCTTAGCAATGTTGCCTCTAAGCACTACCCTAACCCTAACCCTAACCCTAGCGGTTAGTGCTTAAGTCATATCTCGGCAAGTAAGCACCCGATTTCAAAACGGTTTGCAGATTACAAATCTGTACCAACATACCTTTGTAATGATACCAAGTTTGACCGCCTAGAACACACTCTTAGCAATGTTGCCTCTAAGCACTACCCTAACCCTAACCCTAACCCTAGCGGTTAGTGCTTAAGTCATATCTCGGCAAGTAAGCACCCGATTTTAAAACGGTTTGCAGATTACAAATCTGTACCAACATACCTTTGTAATGATACCAAGTTTGACCGCCTAGAATACACTCTTAGCAATGTTGCCTCTAAGCACTACCTACCCTAACCCTAACCCTAGCGGTTAGTGCTTAAGTCATATCTCGGCAAGTAAGCACCGATTTCAAAACGGTTTGCAGATTACAAATCTGTACCAACATACCTTTGTAATGATACCAAGTTTGACCGCCTAGAATACACTCTTAGCAATGTTGCCTCTAAGCACTAACCCTAACCCTAACCCTAACCCTAGCGGTTAGTGCTTAAGTCATATCTCGGCAAGTAAGCACCCGATTTCAAAACGGTTTGCAGATTACAAATCTGTACCAACATACCTTTGTAATGATACCAAGTTTGACCGCCTAGAATACACTCTTAGCAATGTTGCCTCTAAGCTACCCTAACCCTAACCCTAACCCTAGCGGTTAGTGCTTAAGTCATATCTCGGCAAGTAAGCACCCGATTTCAAAACGGTTTGCAGATTACAAATCTGTACCAACATACCTTTGTAATGATACCAAGTTTGACCGCCTAGAATACACTCTTAGCAATGTTGCCTCTAAGCACTACCCTAACCCTAACCCTAACCCTAGCGGTTAGTGCTTAAGTCATATCTCGGCAAGTAAGCACCCGATTTCAAAACGGTTTGCAGATTACAAATCTGTACCAACATACCTTTGTAATGATACCAAGTTTGACGCCTAGAATACACTCTTAGCAATGTTGCCTCTAAGCACTACCCTAACCCTAACCCTAACCCTAGCGGTTAGTGCTTAAGTCATATCTCGGCAAGTAAGCACCCGATTTCAAAACGGTTTGCAGATTACAAATCTGTACCAACATACCTTTGTAATGATACCAAGTTTGACCGCCTAGAATACACTCTTAGCAATGTTGCCTCTAAGCACTACCCTAACCCTAACCTAACCCTAGCGGTTAGTGCTTAAGTCATATCTCGGCAAGTAAGCACCCGATTTCAAAACGGTTTGCAGATTACAAATCTGTACCAACATACTTTGTAATGATACCAAGTTTGACCGCCTAGAATACACTCTTAGCAATGTTGCCTCTAAGCACTACCCTAACCCTAACCCTAACCCTAGCGGTTAGTGCTTAAGTCATATCTCGGCAAGTAAGCACCCGATTTCAAAACGGTTTGCAGATTACAAATCTGTACCAACATACCTTTGTAATGATACCAAGTTTGACCGCCTAGAATACACTCTTAGCAATGTTGCCTCTAAGCACTACCCTAACCCTAACCTAACCCTAGCGGTTAGTGCTTAAGTCATATCTCGGCAAGTAAGCACCCGATTTCAAAACGGTTTGCAGATTACAAATCTGTACCAACATACCTTTGTAATGATACCAAGTTTGACCGCCTAGAATACACTCTTAGCAATGTTGCCTCTAAGCACTACCCTAACCCTAACCCTAACCCTAGCGGTTAGTGCTTAAGTCATATCTCGGCAAGTAAGCACCCGATTTCAAAACGGTTTGCAGATTACAAATCTGTACCAACATACCTTTGTAATGATACCAAGTTTGACCGCCTAGAATACACTCTTAGCAATGTTGCCTCTAAGCACTACCCTAACCCTAACCCTAACCCTAGCGGTTAGTGCTTAAGTCATATCTCGGCAAGTAAGCACCCGATTTCAAAACGGTTTGCAGATTACAAATCTGTACCAACATACCTTTGTAATGATACCAAGTTTGACCGCCTAGAATACACTCTTAGCAATGTTGCCTCTAAGCACTACCCTAACCCTAACCCTAACCCTAGCGGTTAGTGCTTAAGTCATATCTCGGCAAGTAAGCACCGATTTCAAAACGGTTTGCAGATTACAAATCTGTACCAACATACCTTTGTAATGATACCAAGTTTGACCGCCTAGAATACACTCTTAGCAATGTTGCCTCTAAGCACTACCCTAACCTAACCCTAACCCTAGCGGTTAGTGCTTAAGTCATATCTCGGCAAGTAAGCACCCGATTTAAAACGGTTTGCAGATTACAAATCTGTACCAACATACCTTTGTAATGATACCAAGTTTGACCGCCTAGAATACACTCTTAGCAATGTTGCCTCTAAGCACTACCCTAACCCTAACCCTAACCCTAGCGGTTAGTGCTTAAGTCATATCTCGGCAAGTAAGCACCCGATTTCAAAACGGTTTGCAGATTACAAATCTGTACCACAACATACTTTGTAATGATACCAAGTTTGACCGCCTAGAATACACTCTTAGCAATGTTGCCTCTAAGCACTACCCTACCCTAACCCTAACCCTAACCCTAGCGGTTAGTGCTTAAGTCATATCTCGGCAAGTAAGCACCCGATTTCAAAACGGTTTGCAGATTACAAATCTGTACCAACATACCTTTGTAATGATACCAAGTTTGACCGCCTAGAATACACTCTTAGCAATGTTGCCTCTAAGCACTACTAACCCTAACCCTAACCCTAGCGGTTAGTGCTTAAGTCATATCTCGGCAAGTAAGCACCGATTTCAAAACGGTTTGCAGATTACAAATCTGTACCAACATACCTTTGTAATGATACCAAGTTTGACCGCCTAGAATACACTCTTAGCAATGTTGCTCTAAGCACTACCCTAACCCTAACCTAACCCTAGCGGTTAGTGCTTAAGTCATATCTCGGCAAGTAAGCACCCGATTTAAAACGGTTTGCAGATTACAAATCTGTACCAACACCTTTGTAATGATACCAAGTTTGACCGCCTAGAATACACTCTTAGCAATGTTGCCTCTAAGCACTACCCTAACCCTAACCCTAACCCTAGCGGTTAGTGCTTAAGTCATATCTCGGCAAGTAAGCACCCGATTTCAAAACGGTTTGCAGATTACAAATCTGTACCAACATACCTTTGTAATGATACCAAGTTTGACCGCCTAGAATACACTCTTAGCAATGTTGCCTCTAAGCACTACCCTAACCCTAACCCTAACCCTAGCGGTTAGTGCTTAAGTCATATCTCGGCAAGTAAGCACCCGATTTCAAAACGGTTTGCAGATTACAAATCTGTACCAACATACCTTTGTAATGATACCAAGTTTGACCGCCTAGAATACACTCTTAGCAATGTTGCCTCTAAGCACTACCCTAACCCTAACCCTAACCCTAGCGGTTAGTGCTTAAGTCATATCTCGGCAAGTAAGCACCCGATTTAAAACGGTTTGCAGATTACAAATCTGTACCAACATACCTTTGTAATGATACCAAGTTTGACCGCCTAGAATACACTCTTAGCAATGTTGCCTCTAAGCACTACCCTAACCCTAACCCTAACCCTAGCGGTTAGTGCTTAAGTCATATCTCGGCAAGTAAGCACCGATTTAAAACGGTTTGCAGATTACAAATCTGTACCAACATACCTTTGTAATGATACCAAGTTTGACGCCTAGAATACACTCTTAGCAATGTTGCCTCTAAGCACTACCCTAACCCTAACCCTAACCCTAGCGGTTAGTGCTTAAGTCATATCTCGGCAAGTAAGCACCCGATTTCAAAACGGTTTGCAGATTACAAATCTGTACCAACATACCTTTGTAATGATACCAAGTTTGACCGCCTAGAATACACTCTTAGCAATGTTGCCTCTAAGCACTACCCTAACCCTAACCCTAACCCTAGCGGTTAGTGCTTAAGTCATATCTCGGCAAGTAAGCACCCGATTTCAAAACGGTTTGCAGATTACAAATCTGTACCAACATACCTTTGTAATGATACCAAGTTTGACCGCCTAGAATACACTCTTAGCAATGTTGCCTCTAAGCACTACCCTAACCCTACCCAACCCTAACCCTAGCGGTTAGTGCTTAAGTCATATCTCGGCAAGTAAGCACCCGATTTTAAACGGTTTGCAGATTACAAATCTGTACCAACATACCTTTGTAATGATACCAAGTTTGACCGCCTAGAATACACTCTTAGCAATGTTGCCTCTAAGCACTACCCTAACCCTAACCCTAACCCTAGCGGTTAGTGCTTAAGTCATATCTCGGCAAGTAAGCACCCGATTTCAAAACGGTTTGCAGATTACAAATCTGTACCAACATACCTTTGTAATGATACCAAGTTTGACCGCCTAGAATACACTCTTAGCAATGTTGCCTCTAAGCACTACCCTAACCCTAACCCTAACCCTAGCGGTTAGTGCTTAAGTCATATCTCGGCAAGTAAGCACCCGATTTCAAAACGGTTTGCAGATTACAAATCTGTACCAACATACCTTGTAATGATACCAAGTTTGACCGCCTAGAATACACTCTTAGCAATGTTGCCTCTAAGCACTACCCTAACCCTAACCCTAACCCTAGCGGTTAGTGCTTAAGTCATATCTCGGCAAGTAAGCACCCGATTTCAAAACGGTTTGCAGATTACAAATCTGTACCAACATACCTTTGTAATGATACCAAGTTTGACCGCCTAGAATACACTCTTAGCAATGTTGCCTCTAAGCACTACCCTAACCCTAACACCTAGCGGTTAGTGCTTAAGTCATATCTCGGCAAGTAAGCACCCGATTTTCAAAACGGTTTGCAGATTACAAATCTGTACCAACATACCTTTGTAATGATACCAAGTTTGACCGCCTAGAATACACTCTTAGCAATGTTGCCTCTAAGCACTACCCTAACCCTAACCCTAACCCTAGCGGTTAGTGCTTAAGTCATATCTCGGCAAGTAAGCACCCGATTTCAAAACGGTTTGCAGATTACAAATCTGTACCAACATACCTTTGTAATGATACCAAGTTTGACCGCCTAGAATACACTCTTAGCAATGTTGCCTCTAAGCACTACCCTAACCCTAACCCTAACCCTAGCGGTTAGTGCTTAAGTCATATCTCGGCAAGTAAGCACCCGATTTCAAAACGGTTTGCAGATTACAAATCTGTACCAACATACCTTTGTAATGATACCAAGTTTGACCGCCTAGAATACACTCTTAGCAATGTTGCCTCTAAGCACTACCCTAACCCTAACCCTAACCCTAACCCTAGCGGTTAGTGCTTAAGTCATATCTCGGCAAGTAAGCACCCGATTTCAAAACGGTTTGCAGATTACAAATCTGTACCAACATACCTTTGTAATGATACCAAGTTTGACCGCCTAGAATACACTCTTAGCAATGTTGCCTCTAAGCACTACCCTAACCCTAACCCTAACCCTAGCGGTTAGTGCTTAAGTCATATCTCGGCAAGTAAGCACCCGATTTCAAAACGGTTTGCAGATTACAAATCTGTACCAACATACCTTTGTAATGATACCAAGTTTGACCGCCTAGAATACACTCTTAGCAATGTTGCCTCTAAGCACTACCCTAACCCTAACCCTAACCCTAGCGGTTAGTGCTTAAGTCATATCTCGGCAAGTAAGCACCCGATTTCAAAACGGTTTGCAGATTACAAATCTGTACCAACACACCTTTGTAATGATACCAAGTTTGACCGCCTAGAATACACTCTTAGCAATGTTGCCTCTAAGCACTACCCTAACCCTAACCCTAACCCTAGCGGTTAGTGCTTAAGTCATATCTCGGCAAGTAAGCACCCGATTTCAAAACGGTTTGCAGATTACAAATCTGTACCAACATACCTTTGTAATGATACCAAGTTTGACCGCCTAGAATACACTCTTAGCAATGTTGCCTCTAAGCACTACCCTAACCCTAACCCTAACCCTAACCCTAGCGGTTAGTGCTTAAGTCATATCTCGGCAAGTAAGCACCCGATTTCAAAACGGTTTGCAGATTACAAATCTGTACCAACATACCTTTGTAATGATACCAAGTTTGACCGCCTAGAATACACTCTTAGCAATGTTGCCTCTAAGCACTACCCTAACCCTAACCCTAACCCTAGCGGTTAGTGCTTAAGTCATATCTCGGCAAGTAAGCACCCGATTTCAAAACGGTTTGCAGATTACAAATCTGTACCAACATACCTTTGTAATGATACCAAGTTTGACCGCCTAGAATACACTCTTAGCAATGTTGCCTCTAAGCACTACCCTAACCCTAACCCTAACCCTAGCGGTTAGTGCTTAAGTCATATCTCGGCAAGTAAGCACCCGATTTCAAAACGGTTTGCAGATTACAAATCTGTACCAACATACCTTTGTAATGATACCAAGTTTGACCGCCTAGAATACACTCTTAGCAATGTTGCCTCTAAGCACTACCCTAACCCTAACCCTAACCCTAGCGGTTAGTGCTTAAGTCATATCTCGGCAAGTAAGCACCCGATTTCAAAACGGTTTGCAGATTACAAATCTGTACCAACATACCTTTGTAATGATACCAAGTTTGACCGCCTAGAATACACTCTTAGCAATGTTGCCTCTAAGCACTACCCTAACCCTAACCCTAGCGGTTAGTGCTTAAGTCATATCTCGGCAAGTAAGCACCCGATTTCAAAACGGTTTGCAGATTACAAATCTGTACCAACATACCTTTGTAATGATACCAAGTTTGACCGCCTAGAATACACTCTTAGCAATGTTGCCTCTAAGCACTACCCTAACCCTAACCCTAACCCTAGCGGTTAGTGCTTAAGTCATATCTCGGCAAGTAAGCACCCGATTTCAAAACGGTTTGCAGATTACAAATCTGTACCAACATACCTTTGTAATGATACCAAGTTTGACCGCCTAGAATACACTCTTAGCAATGTTGCCTCTAAGCACTACCCTAACCCTAACCCTAACCCTAGCGGTTAGTGCTTAAGTCATATCTCGGCAAGTAAGCACCCGATTTCAAAACGGTTTGCAGATTACAAATCTGTACCAACATACCTTGTAATGATACCAAGTTTGACCGCCTAGAATACACTCTTAGCAATGTTGCCTCTAAGCACTACCCTAACCCTAACCCTAACCTAGCGGTTAGTGCTTAAGTCATATCTCGGCAAGTAAGCACCCGATTTCAAAACGGTTTGCAGATTACAAATCTGTACCAACATACCTTTGTAATGATACCAAGTTTGACCGCCTAGAATACACTCTTAGCAATGTTGCCTCTAAGCACTACCCTAACCCTAACCCTAACCCTAGCGGTTAGTGCTTAAGTCATATCTCGGCAAGTAAGCACCCGATTTTAAAACGGTTTGCAGATTACAAATCTGTACCAACATACCTTTGTAATGATACCAAGTTTGACCGCCTAGAATACACTCTTAGCAATGTTGCCTCTAAGCACTACCCTAACCCTAACCCTAACCCTAGCGGTTAGTGCTTAAGTCATATCTCGGCAAGTAAGCACCCGATTTCAAAACGGTTTGCAGATTACAAATCTGTACCAACATACCTTTGTAATGATACCAAGTTTGACCGCCTAGAATACACTCTTAGCAATGTTGCCTCTAAGCACTACCCTAACCCTAACCCTAACCCTAGCGGTTAGTGCTTAAGTCATATCTCGGCAAGTAAGCACCCGATTTCAAAACGGTTTGCAGATTACAAATCTGTACCAACATACCTTTGTAATGATACCAAGTTTGACCGCCTAGAATACACTCTTAGCAATGTTGCCTCTAAGCACTACCCTAACCCTAACCCTAACCCTAACCCTAGCGGTTAGTGCTTAAGTCATATCTCGGCAAGTAAGCACCCGATTTTAAACGGTTTGCAGATTACAAATCTGTACCAACATACCTTTGTAATGATACCAAGTTTGACCGCCTAGAATACACTCTTAGCAATGTTGCCTCTAAGCACTACCCTAACCCTAACCTAACCCTAGCGGTTAGTGCTTAAGTCATATCTCGGCAAGTAAGCACCCGATTTCAAAACGGTTTGCAGATTACAAATCTGTACCAACATACCTTTGTAATGATACCAAGTTTGACCGCCTAGAATACACTCTTAGCAATGTTGCCTCTAAGCACTACCCTAACCCTAACCCTAACCCTAGCGGTTAGTGCTTAAGTCATATCTCGGCAAGTAAGCACCCGATTTCAAAACGGTTTGCAGATTACAAATCTGTACCAACATACCTTTGTAATGATACCAAGTTTGACCGCCTAGAATACACTCTTAGCAATGTTGCCTCTAAGCACTACCCTAACCCTAACCCTAACCCTAGCGGTTAGTGCTTAAGTCATATCTCGGCAAGTAAGCACCCGATTTCAAAACGGTTTGCAGATTACAAATCTGTACCAACATACCTTTGTAATGATACCAAGTTTGACCGCCTAGAATACACTCTTAGCAATGTTGCCTCTAAGCACTACCCTAACCCTAACCCTAGCGGTTAGTGCTTAAGTCATATCTCGGCAAGTAAGCACCCGATTTTAAAACGGTTTGCAGATTACAAATCTGTACCAACATACCTTTGTAATGATACCAAGTTTGACCGCCTAGAATACACTCTTAGCAATGTTGCCTCTAAGCACTACCCTAACCCTAACCCTAACCCTAGCGGTTAGTGCTTAAGTCATATCTCGGCAAGTAAGCACCCGATTTCAAAACGGTTTGCAGATTACAAATCTGTACCAACATACCTTTGTAATGATACCAAGTTTGACCGCCTAGAATACACTCTTAGCAATGTTGCCTCTAAGCACTACCCTAACCCTAACCCTAACCCTAGCGGTTAGTGCTTAAGTCATATCTCGGCAAGTAAGCACCCGATTTCAAAACGGTTTGCAGATTACAAATCTGTACCAACATACCTTTGTAATGATACCAAGTTTGACCGCCTAGAATACACTCTTAGCAATGTTGCCTCTAAGCACTACCCTAACCCTAACCCTAACCCTAACCCTAACCCTAGCGGTTAGTGCTTAAGTCATATCTCGGCAAGTAAGCACCCGATTTTAAAACGGTTTGCAGATTACAAATCTGTACCAACATACCTTTGTAATGATACCAAGTTTGACCGCCTAGAATACACTCTTAGCAATGTTGCCTCTAAGCACTACCCTAACCCTAACCCTAACCCTAGCGGTTAGTGCTTAAGTCATATCTCGGCAAGTAAGCACCCGATTTCAAAACGGTTTGCAGATTACAAATCTGTACCAACATACCTTTGTAATGATACCAAGTTTGACCGCCTAGAATACACTCTTAGCAATGTTGCCTCTAAGCACTACCCTAACCCTAACCCTAACCCTAGCGGTTAGTGCTTAAGTCATATCTCGGCAAGTAAGCACCCGATTTCAAAACGGTTTGCAGATTACAAATCTGTACCAACACCCTTTGTAATGATACCAAGTTTGACCGCCTAGAATACACTCTTAGCAATGTTGCCTCTAAGCACTACCCTAACCCTAACCCTAACCCTAGCGGTTAGTGCTTAAGTCATATCTCGGCAAGTAAGCACCCGATTTCAAAACGGTTTGCAGATTACAAATCTGTACCAACATACCTTTGTAATGATACCAAGTTTGACCGCCTAGAATACACTCTTAGCAATGTTGCCTCTAAGCACTACCCTAACCCTAACCCTAACCCTAACCCTAGCGGTTAGTGCTTAAGTCATATCTCGGCAAGTAAGCACCCGATTTAAAACGGTTTGCAGATTACAAATCTGTACCAACATACCTTTGTAATGATACCAAGTTTGACCGCCTAGAATACACTCTTAGCAATGTTGCCTCTAAGCACTACCCTAACCCTAACCCTAACCCTAGCGGTTAGTGCTTAAGTCATATCTCGGCAAGTAAGCACCCGATTTCAAAACGGTTTGCAGATTACAAATCTGTACCAACATACCTTTGTAATGATACCAAGTTTGACCGCCTAGAATACACTCTTAGCAATGTTGCCTCTAAGCACTACCCTAACCCTAACCCTAACCCTAGCGGTTAGTGCTTAAGTCATATCTCGGCAAGTAAGCACCCGATTTCAAAACGGTTTGCAGATTACAAATCTGTACCAACATACCTTTGTAATGATACCAAGTTTGACCGCCTAGAATACACTCTTAGCAATGTTGCCTCTAAGCACTACCCAATAGCTAACCCTAACCCTAACCCTAGCGGTTAGTGCTTAAGTCATATCTCGGCAAGTAAGCACCCGATTTGAAAACGGTTTGCAGATTACAAATCTGTACCAACATACCTTTGTAATGATACCAAGTTTGACCGCCTAGAATACACTCTTAGCAATGTTGCCTCTAAGCACTACCCTAACCCTAACCCTAGCGGTTAGTGCTTAAGTCATATCTCGGCAAGTAAGCACCCGATTTCAAAACGGTTTGCAGATTACAAATCTGTACCAACATACCTTTGTAATGATACCAAGTTTGACCGCCTAGAATACACTCTTAGCAATGTTGCCTCTAAGCACTACCCTAACCCTAACCCTAACCCTAGCGGTTAGTGCTTAAGTCATATCTCGGCAAGTAAGCACCCGATTTTAAAACGGTTTGCAGATTACAAATCTGTACCAACATACCTTTGTAATGATACCAAGTTTGACCGCCTAGAATACACTCTTAGCAATGTTGCCTCTAAGCACTACCCTAACCCTAACCCTAACCCTAGCGGTTAGTGCTTAAGTCATATCTCGGCAAGTAAGCACCCGATTTCAAAACGGTTTGCAGATTACAAATCTGTACCAACATACCTTTGTAATGATACCAAGTTTGACCGCCTAGAATACACTCTTAGCAATGTTGCCTCTAAGCACTACCCTAACCCTAACCCTAACCCTAGCGGTTAGTGCTTAAGTCATATCTCGGCAAGTAAGCACCCGATTTTAAAACGGTTTGCAGATTACAAATCTGTACCAACATACCTTTGTAATGATACCAAGTTTGACCGCCTAGAATACACTCTTAGCAATGTTGCCTCTAAGCACTACCCTAACCCTAACCCTAACCCTAGCGGTTAGTGCTTAAGTCATATCTCGGCAAGTACGCACCCGATTTTAAAACGGTTTGCAGATTACAAATCTGTACCAACATACCATTGTAATGATACCAAGTTTGACCGCCTAGAATACACTCTTAGCAATGTTGCCTCTAAGCACTACCCTAACCCTAACCCTAACCCTAGCGGTTAGTGCTTAAGTCATATCTCGGCAAGTAAGCACCCGATTTCAAAACGGTTTGCAGATTACAAATCTGTACCAACACACCTTTGTAATGATACCAAGTTTGACCGCCTAGAATACACTCTTAGCAATGTTGCCTCTAAGCACTACCCTAACCCTAACCCTAACCCTAGCGGTTAGTGCTTAAGTCATATCTCGGCAAGTAAGCACCCGATTTCAAAACGGTTTGCAGATTACAAATCTGTACCAACATACCTTTGTAATGATACCAAGTTTGACAGCCTAGAATACACTCTTAGCAATGTTGCCTCTAAGCACTACCCTAACCCTAACCTAACCCTAACCCTAGCGGTTAGTGCTTAAGTCATATCTCGGCAAGTACGCACCCGATTTTAAAACGGTTTGCAGATTACAAATCTGTACCAACATACCTTTGTAATGATACCAAGTTTGACCGCCTAGAATACACTCTTAGCAATGTTGCCTCTAAGCACTATATTAACCCTAACCCTAACCTAGCGGTTAGTGCTTAAGTCATATCTCGGCAGGTAAGCACCGATTTCAAAACGGTTTGCAGATTACAAATCTGTACCAACATACCTTTGTAATGATACCAAGTTTGACCGCCTAGAATACACTCTTAGCAATGTTGCCTCTAAGCACTACCCTAACCCTAACCCTAACCCTAGCGGTTAGTGCTTAAGTCATATCTCGGCAAGTACGCACCCGATTTCAAAACGGTTTGCAGATTACAAATCTGTACCAACATACCTTTGTAATGATACCAAGTTTGACCGCCTAGAATACACTCTTAGCAATGTTGCCTCTAAGCACTACCCAATAGCTAACCCTAACCTTAACCCTAGCGGTTAGTGCTTAAGTCATATCTCGGCAAGTAAGCACCCGATTTGAAAACGGTTTGCAGATTACAAATCTGTACCAACATACCTTTGTAATGATAGCAAGTTTGACCGCCTAGAATACACTCTTAGCAATGTTGCCTCTAAGCACTACCCTAACCCTAACCCTAGCGGTTAGTGCTTAAGTCATATCTCGGCAAGTAAGCACCCGATTTTAAAACGGTTTGCAGATTACAAATCTGTACCAACATACCTTTGTAATGATACCAAGTTTGACCGCCTAGAATACACTCTTAGCAATGTTGCCTCTAAGCACTACCCTAACCCTAACCCTAGCGGTTAGTGCTTAAGTCATATCTCGGCAAGTACGCACCCGATTTTAAACCGGTTTGCAGATTACAAATCTGTACCAACATACCTTTGTAATGATACCAAGTTTGACCGCCTAGAATACACTCTTAGCAATGTTGCCTCTAAGCACTATATTAACCCTAACCCTAACCCTAGCGGTTAGTGCTTAAGTCATATCTCGGCAGGTAAGCACCCGATTTCAAAACGGTTTGCAGATTACAAATCTGTACCAACATACCTTTGTAATGATACCAAGTTTGACCGCCTAGAATACACTCTTAGCAATGTTGCCTCTAAGCACTACCCAATAGCTAACCCTAACCTTAACCCTAGCGGTTAGTGCTTAAGTCATATCTCGGCAAGTAAGCACCCGATTTGAAAACGGTTTGCAGATTACAAATCTGTACCAACATACCTTTGTAACTAGAAAGGCCGACATTTGCTTCAGAGCAAATACAGCATATTTCAGCCATACCCGTTCCCATGCAAAATTGAACTGTTCCAAATCACCCCTGTGCGGAAATCGAACATTCTAACAGTAACTTCTCGAAATGAACAACAAGAAAGGCCGACATTTACTTATGAGCAAATGCACCATTTTCACTCCGCCCCTCTGCCGATGCAACAATGTTCTTCCACAATCACACATATCGAAAAAAATAAACATTCCAAAATGGAGATATCTGTGGTCTGGTATTACAACAGAATAACATGGAATTTGGTATAAGGGTGCCCTCGACATATGCACGGTAGAACGAAACATTTTTGGCATACATCACTTCAAGAGGATTAATTTTTGGCCATTTTTAGTATCATTTTTGGCCCCTCTGTATTGCCATGGTATTGGAACAAAATTTTGTATGGAAATGCCTGTGATATATACCTCCAGGGCCTTTGCAATTTTGGTATTCATGTCTTGACAATGATGAAGTCTCTGGTCTTCTTGTATTAAAAAAAATGGTGATGGCATGTTGGATAGCAAGTGGGATGAAGTTCAGAATGATTATCTCTTCTCTCTCTTACAAACACACACACATACACACACACAGACAGCAAACAGTAAGAATGAAAAAAAAAACTTTCAATTTTTACAGTTTTACTTTCACAAAATTGCAATTTTACACTTGTCTGCTCTCACAATCTGATTGACTTAATGTAAATACAATGTAATTTGAGCTTAAGTTTTTACATTGTTAAAAGTTAATCTGGAAAAATAGCAAACTACATACTAGATCTTATTCGCAGAAAATTACAATTCCGTCAAAATATATCTTTTCAGAATCGGTTGCGATCAATATCTACGTGTCCTTTTCTGGCTGGTTGGAATCAAGTCAGTCTGCTTCTTCCACATACAGTCAAAGGCCAAGCTCTGCTTCTCTTCTGTAGAGGGGTATGGAGGACAGAAACAGGGAGGTTAGAATTTCAATGCAAAGCAGAAATATCAAACTATAGGCAGATTTGGAAACAGTACACATTTCCACAACTATTTGCAATCTTCCATCAATCTGTTGCTGCCTGGGACAAAATCTGTGTGCCTCCTCCAAATACAGCTTCTCATGGACCAATTGTTTTCTTCTCTAGAGGTCACATCTTAACAATGCAAACAGGAGAGTGAGATTTGGCATTTCAAGGCAGACATCAATCAAATATTTGATGAAATAATTATACCATTGATTTGGAAAGTATACATATTGTTGCCAGAAGATAACAATGTGTTTGTGTTACACATAAATCTTCTCTTCGATCCCAATTCTGCACCTGTCTCTACAGTCTACACCTACATGTACATGCAAGTCTAGCGACAAGAAAACAGGCCCTACCTGCTGTGTGTCATGAGCACAATGTTCTTACTGCTGAAAAAAAAACAGAGACATGTCAATCTTTGTTTTACACATTTGTGGACACTTCAAAATGTTAATGCACAATGCTTTTGAATGATAAAGGAATATTGCAACAGAGGTATAATAAATACATATACACAACTTGTACTTGCAAATGAAAAGGTACAACTGACAGGATCAAAAAGGATTGACATGAATGAAATTAAAGCCATCATATAGAAGTCAAACCAGTGACATTTGGTATAACATCTACACAAATTCTAAAAACAAGTCCAAAGGATGAATTAATATTAACAAAAATGATTCATAAATCCACATGGCTCCCAATCACTGAGCCTCCACCAGGCTCCCTCTTGTCCTTTGGCAAGAGCCGGAGCGGGAACCTTTGTCATTCCCCATCCCCCTTGCCACCACTGAATGTGCCTGTGGCAAGGGCCGGAAGCTGGCAACAAATATTTCATTCACAGGCATCCACCAGGCTCCCTCTTACCACTTTTGGCAAGAGCCAGAGCGGGAACCTTTGTCATTCCCCATCCCCCTTGCCACCACTGAATATGCTGTGTGGCAAGGGCCGGAAGCTGGCGCCAAGTACTTCATTCACAGGCATCCACCAGGCTCCCTCTTACCAATTTGGCAAGAGCCAGAGCGGGAACCTTTGTCATTCCCCATCCCCCTTGCCACCACTGAATGTGCCGTGTGGCAAGGGCCGGAAGCTGGCGCCAAGTACTTCATTCACAGGCATCCACCAGGCTCCCTCTTACCACTTTTGGCAAGAGCCAGAGCGGGAACCTTTGTCATTCCCCATCCCCCTTGCCACCACTGAATATGCTGTGTGGCAAGGGCCGGAAGCTGGCGCCAAGTACTTCATTCACAGGCATCCACCAGGCTCCCTCTTACCAATTTTGGCAAGAGCCAGAGCGGGAACCTTTGTCATTCCCCATCCCCCTTGCCACCACTGAATGTGCCGTGTGGCAAGGGTGGAAGCTGGCGCCAAGTATTTCTCAATTATGGAGCACCATAGACTCCCATTTCTCATCCACTCATCTCGACAAGTCCTGAGCTGGTACAATACACACACACTCCATTCCTTTGATTCTGATTTCTGTTTTATCTCATCATTACACAACATACAGTACACAGCATCATGGTGACTATAGAAATTGTCAACCTTCCACTCAGGTCAACAAGACCTGAGCTGGTACAATACACACACTCCCTTCCTTTGATTCTGATTTCTGTTTTATCTCATCATTACACAACGTATACAGCATCACAGCATCATGGTGACTATAGAGATTGTCAACCTTCCACTCAGCTCGACAAGGCCCGAGCTGGTACAATACACACACTCCCTTCCTTTGACTCTGATTTCTGTTTTATCTCTCATTACACAACGTACAGTATACAGCATCATGGTAGCTATAGAATGTCTGTATTACACCATGATTAACAACAGCTGACAGTTGTGAAATGTACACATGGTCAATGAGAGTACATCTTTCAGTTGTAGGAGACTCTATCAACTGTTTGAAGCCATTTTGCATCAAGAAAGAAAGGATCATTTTGTTTTCACTTGACATCAAATTTTCATTAAAGTCACCAAGAATCACTGTGTTACTTCTTTCCACTGCAGACAAGTGCCCCAAGAGTTTCTCCAAACTGGATATGAATGAGTCTTTGCGAACATTTGGGGTCTATAAATGGCTACAATTAGATGTTTCACAGGCATGCAGTCAGCAGAAACTTGCGTAACCACACATTCTAGACTGATATCATTTGGGATGGGAATTTCAGAACACTTGTATATGTCACGTACATATATTGCCACGCCTCCACGACTGGAATTCCTTGTCGCATTACAAGCTTCCTCGCAAGCATGCCCACTTGATCTGTCTTTACGAAACATGTTAAAACTCTCCAACTGAAACTGGGAGGACTGCACATTTTCTGACAGCCATGTCTCAGTCAGGCATATGATATCAGCTTCAACCAAACAAGTTGACTTCAGACTTTCAAATTTCTTTTCAAGTCCTTCAGTATTGTGATGGACAATGTTCAACACTTCACCGACAGATCTGTCACCAACATTTGTAAATGGGTTGGATACATATTCGAAATGCTTCATCTTATTAACTGCCTCCTGCACTGCCTCATCACAGTAGATGGACTCCTGTTTATAGTCTGTAATGTGAAGACCGCCTATGGAACATACCCTACTCAAGGCCACATACGCCATACCTGAAGCAAAAATATTTTTCATGGAGACAACTACTTCAGGAACTGTCATTCCCTGTACTTTGTGTACTGTGCAGGCCCAGGCTAGCTTGATAGGAATTTGGTAGCGTTTGACTTTACTTAATTTCTTCAAGTTGTCCTCAATCTGACGAATCGGAACTGAATTCTCTGGTAGACTACTGGGAACTGCACTTTTTTCTCTTTCAAGCACACCTGCCTTTGGATTATCAAACTTCACAAAGACAGTTGCACCATCACTTGCATCATGCTGGCCACCTGTTACACCTGTCACTGTTCCAAATGCACCGTTAACTAGACCATCCTCAACATTGACATTTCTACAAAGCATGACACGAGCACCAATCCCAACTTTGACCACATCAAGGAGGTCGTCTTTATCTCCTTGTGCATGAGGTCGTCTTGTCATTGAACCTGTTGTGGGATCTTTGACAAAATCGGAGGCTTCAAAACATGTAACATCTGAACACCTGAGATTCAACATCTTGTCATTATAATCTACAACAGCTTTATTGGTGGAAAAGATGTGAAGTGCATCCTTAGGATAATCATTTGATGCAAAGTCTGTAGATAACACCCTTGATGATAGAGTTTTGTCATCTTCATCAGAAAGTTTGTCTTTTTTTCTCTTTACCCTCATTCTATTCAAAAGGTTTGCAAAGGCAGCATCATCCTTCTGTCTCATGATTTCCTGAAGTTCAACAACTTCAAAGATTGGATTCCACAAGTCAATGAAATCTTTTCCCCTGTAGAGACTTTGTCCCCTGACTGGAGGGATCTGATACATGTCACCTACTGCCAAGATGCTCACATTTCCAAAGTTTGCACTTGACCTTGACTGGGTCAGCTGACCCAATCTACCATGAATGGAAGACATGAGCTTCATGTCGACCATCGATACTTCATCTACAATCACAATTTTGAGGCTTTCATATTGCGCACGCAAAGTGTTAAGGGTACTTTCAGACAAGGGCTGATACGTCTTCGTAACACACATCAGATGAAAGGCATGGTGGACAGTGCTCCCACCGATATTGAATGCAGCAGTTCCTGTGGGTGCCGTAAGAAGGACAGAGACCTTGTCAGGGTTTTCTTGTGCCTTTCCTAGTAACCTGGTAGCCTCATAATATATGCATTTTATGAGATGGCTCTTTCCAGTCCCCGCACCACCCGTCACAAAAATATGAAAGGGATCTGGTCGCTTTCCCTGTGCAGTTTCCATACACCAATTCCTTACAAAATAGAAGACCCCCTGTTGCATTGGGTTGAGTGACTGCATCATGGGGACCGCAGTTTTATACTGGATCTTTGTCTGGCAGGCTTCTAGGGTAAAGCTTCTTTCTTTTGATTTGTCAGTTGTCGCTAGGTCAGGAATGTCATCCTCAGTGCCCTCAATAACCCCATCCACTTCATTTTCTCCCCTCTTATCTAGACAATCAAGTCTTTCTTGTTCCACTTCGGGGAAGATCTGGGCCCAAACATCTTCTAGATTACCATCTTCCGCGTCTTTACGAGCCTGCTCAAGTTCCTCAACATTTTGCTCAAATTTACGCCTATTCCCATTCACAATGACATTTACTCTATCCTCCCTGTCTGATATGGGAGCAAAGCCATTCGAGTAGAATTCTTCATACTTGGCATATTGTGGTGGTTTCAACTGTGCATCATGGTAGTGTGGCAAGTACAACTTGAGCAATGTCAAGTAGAATCGCTCTGGCTCTTTCTTTTTATTAAATTTGGCAAAGCGGATGACGGCTGGATCAGATCTTGTACGTTTTTGTACAGCCCCGTAATTATCCCTCAACACATGCCTTGCTTCCCCTCTGGAAGACTGCTGAGCATTTTCTTGCTGGCCTGAACAAGAAACGACGCGATACTCGGAGACAAATTCTGCAGCACACATTGATCGGAAAGGTTCTTCTTGTGGCCTCGCCTTGTACCGATCCATAATACTCGGCATCCAGATGTTTTCTTCATCACCGTTTCCCTCGCTTGCAAGCTTCTGAATGTCGGCCAAAGGTTTTGACAAGCGATTAGCTTGTTCATCTGTTGGAATGAATGTGACTTGTCTTGAGCACTCCTTCAAGTTCAGGCTACAGACACGATAGACAGCCTCCTGGGCACTCACTTCCCTGTGGTGAAGGTAGGCATTGCCAACTTTTCTCATTTCTGTCAGTACATCCTCGTTGCCTTCCCTTGCCTCTTTCTGAGCCTGTTTGAGCAGCTTTCCCATTTCTCTTTCTGCTTTGCTGATATATGATACTATGTACTTGACACAACTGTACGCATCGAGAACATATTGGATGTCCATGTTCGCGTTCCAAGCTCGGAGCAGATGTGGATTGAAATTGTTCACCCACATGTCCTTTGGCTCGCGTCTGAGGAATACTTGCTTCCTGTTTGCAATCAAGTTCAAAGCGTCACAGACCTGTGCAGTGGTGAGATTGGCCTCCTTGAGAACGTCCTCAGTGGAGCACTTCTCTGGCTCTGTTTTCTTGTCCAACACATCCCAGAATTTTTTCAGGTCAGATTCGGCTTGCTTCTTCCTTCCAGCAATGGATGCTGATTCTTCATCGGTCAGGTCCTGTAGGGAGACAGGGCTGCACAGAAATGTCTGATTCACTGGAGGCTTAGGGAATCCAAACCTACAGATCTTGCCACCTTTCTTGCATGACGATGTATGACCCTTTCGGTGCATTTGAACCTGGCTAACTATGTCAAATAACTCCTTATCTGTTTCTGAGTTTGGCAGCTGACAGCACACATATCTGTCCACAAAAGAGCAGATCTCTTCTTCAGAATTTACACCCAATTTTGGTGCATCTTTCACCCAAAACAAACAATGGATATGGGGTGAGCCCCTTTGCTGGAATTCAGTCCTCGTGAACGTGTCTATGACCTCGCCAATTGGCTGCGATGGAGATTTAATGAGGTGTTTGAAAAACAGCTTGACTCTGCGATCAAACATGCGAGCAGCTGTGACAGGATTACTCTTCAAAATGTCACAACGCTCTTCCCACGACAAGTCGCTTACTGGTACTGTGCCATGATCTTGTCGAATCGCCTCTAACACTTCTGGCCAGCGCAAATCTGCAGCAGAAAACGTAGCAAACCACGTGGGAATTCCCAGCTGTCTTATCATTGCATACAATTCATTTAGCGCCTTGTCCCAGAACTGCGGAGTACCCCTGACTGGCTGAAGGAAGCGATAGCCTTCATCTGACTTAAGTATAGCCTGTAAGTCCTCTTTGTTTGACAACATACCAGCAGATATTTTACGGCCGCCACTTGTCGTCGGCGAACCTTTGCGCATAGATATGGAAATATTCGACTGTATGAAGCGCAACTCTGTTACGTATTGTGCAAAGAATATGTAGTTAGTGTCGCTTGCAAACCGCGTATCTGCACCCATAAGGCGTGCCTTGAAGTACTTGCTGGGCGTAATACTTACATCACGATCAACATTAAAAGAAAACTTTCCAGTAGGGAATTGAACAGGGAAGGACATTGCCTCTCCCCCAACCTCCTGGAACACAGAAATTGGTTTGCTCCCTTCTCCTGGAGCCACACACATGACGCGTTCATCGTGGTGGTCAAGAAAATCCTGTCCTATATCTACTGGCTGGAGGCAAGTGTCATGTGGCAGTCCCCGCAAGCGGCTGTCTAGTTCCTCTTCCTCGCTCAGAGCTGCTTCTTCCATGGTTTCTTCCTCGCTCAGAGTTGCTTCTTCCACAGTTTCTTCCTTGCTCAGAGCTGCTTCTTCCATGGTTTCTTCCTCGCTCAGAGTTGCTTCTTCCACAGTTTCTTCCTTGCTCAGAGCTGCTTCTTCCACAGTTTCTTCCTTGCTCAGAGCTGCTTCTTCCACAGTTTCTTCCTCACTCAGAGCTGCTTCTTCCATGGTTTCTTCCTCGCTCAGAGCTGCTTCTTCCACAGTTTCTTCCTTGCTCCGAGCTGCTTCTTCCATGGTTTCTTCCTTGCTCTGAGCTGCTTCTTCCACAGTTTCTTCCTCACTAAGAGCTGCTACTTCCATGGCTTCTTCCTCATTTACCTGTTGAATAACGTTGTCTGTTTCATCATCTTCCATATCATTCCTAGTTGGCCCTTCCATATGATCCCCCTCTGCAGTGACAGACTCGCGGTGCTCAGGAGCTGTATGAACTTCTAAGGTGCCATTCCCTCCTTGTTCAGCATCAGATGGTTCAACAAGGCCTCCTTCTTCATTCCAAGAAGTAGCCCAGTCTGCATCGATAGACGTACCGCTGTAATGTTCATTATTTTCAACAAGATACTTCAAAGCAACATCAACCTTCAATGGACTGATTTGTCTATACATGTGATGCCCACTGTACTGTAGCTTCCTCTTAAGTTTCACCTTGATTAACTGAGCTTCTGAAGGCATTCTGGGAAGGATTGCATGCGTTTCACTCACATCTGCTGGGACACACACTACTGGGCCAACAACACCTTTCTGACCCCCTTTCGGGAGAGCTGCAACTTTCATGAATGGTATTCTCTTGGCTATCAGTTGGGACTCCAGAGTATTGAGACTTTTCAGCTCAGGGGGTATTTCTGGGACCTTCATCTTATTACTCTGGGCCTCGTATGGAATTGTCTTTTTATCTATCATGTGCCTATGACAACAGTGACATATCCACTCTTTGCCCCTAGATGACTTAGCTATGGGACACGCATGTGGGCTGCAGTCCACGTTGCATTGATGTACATACGTACCTGTAAGACAGTGCTTAACAGCCTGAACATACCTTGATTTTTTACCATCACGATGACAGATTACGACTTGATTGCGAAACAAAAGCCTGTGACATACAGTGCAAACATATTCTGGTCCCTCTTTGCATTCCATCTGGAACTGTTCAATGTCCTTATTGACATCCGCTAAATTCTGCTTCTTCTGTCTGTTAATCTGCACATTTCTTTTTTTCTGCTGGGCATAGTCATCATCAGTGTGATAGCGCTCCAGCGCTCGCCCCTGCTCCCTTTCGCGCTTCTGCTGGGCATAGTCATCATCAGTGTGATAGCGCTCCAGTGCTCGCTCCTGCTCCCTTTCGCGCTTCTGCTTGGCATAGTCATCATCAGTGTGATAGCGCTCCAGTGCTCGCTCCCGTTCCGTTTCGCGCTTCTGCTTGGCATAGTCATCATCAGTGTGATAGCGCTCCAGTGCTTGCTCCCGTTCCGTTTCGCGCTTCTCCTGGGCGTGCTGTTTATCTGTGCTATATCGAGTCTTCTTTCCATCCCGTTGGGCCTTGGCATATTCCGGATCCTCCTGGTACCGTTTCCTTTCTCGGTCTCGTCTGACCCTTTTCCGGTCGTCGTCATCATTATTGGCATTCAGCACAGTCTTTCTCTTGATGCAGGCAACTTGTGAGGCTTCTGTAGTTTCCTCTCTGTGGCGCCGCGACATACTCCTTGTCTGTCTTTTGTTGAAAACTGTTGCTGTGACAACATCAAAATGGTTACCATTCGTATGTTGCATGTATATAGCATTTCTACCATCTAACATGCTTGTATTACTCTCACACCATGGGTACTTCATCCATTCCCACTTAATGTTAAAGCCATGCTTACCGTACACAAAGATGCGTCTTCCCAGTAGTGAAGACATCGCATTTATTTCTACCTGTGTGGCCCATGCTTCAAGATCTGCTGGATGACGATTCTGCATGCTTCGACCATCACGAGACAGGTACTGGTCCATGGTTTTTTCAGGGTGCTCGAACGCCAACCAAGGCCTGTAAACATCTTCAGACAATGTTGACATATATTCAACTGTACGCTGTCTTAATACATCATGATAGTCTTGGGTGCCACAAATAAGGTAACTAATAGCTCTATAGAAACAATTACCATCCCCAATAATTCTGATGGGACTGATTGGTGCCTCCAAAGGAACATTCCTTTCCTGAATATTGAGATATCGATGAACAGAAAGGTTCAACTGGCCTGCTAGTTGCAATTGATCATTTTGTGTGAAGGGATTGAATGTGAACTCGCTATCCTTCCACTCCCCTGTTACCTCTACTTCCTTTGGATCAGCTGGCTCCAGCCCAGTTACCTGTAATTGCTGCTTGTCATCTAGGTCCTGTCCTGCTACTTCTATTTCCTGTTCATTAGCTGGCTCCTGTCCTCTTACCTCCACTTCCTGCTCATTAGCTGGCACCTGACCTCTTACCTCCACTTCCTGCTCATCAGCTGGCTTCTGCCCTCTTAGTCTTACCTCCAATTCCTGCTTACCAGCTGTCTTTGTTTCCTGTTGTCCCTTCCAGGCATTCAGCCTCATCAATTCAGCAGAAGTCTTATTCTTACGTCGATGTGGCATTCCTCCTGAAATATTACAAATATGAGAGTGTAGCAGCAGTTCTTTGAGACATTAGTACTTATATTTAGTTACTAGACATTGGGTCAACAATTATGAAGCCTTCAACTTTAAAGAAAGAAAAAATAAAGGTTGCATATCATATGATGGTTGACTGAAAAAAAAGATGAAAAATATAACCAGTATGCTTGAAATGGAGTTTTGCTTACCCTCTATTAGAGTACACATGTGCGGGCGACAAAAATTCTGGGTAATACTGTAAATACAGAAACTAAATGGTGGTTTTATGTTCACAGTTTTCATGGTGACCACTTCGCTACTCTCAGTATCATATTGTCTCAGTACCACAATGACATGTTTGAGGTACTCGTTATAATAATGGTGAAGAAACATGAATACGTACAAGACACAATTTTATTTTATTTTAGTTCGCATTCATTCATTTCTCCATGTCTCAATACCACAGTAAAATGTTTGAGATACTTGATACAGTGGAGAAACATGAATACTTACAAGACACAATTTTATTTTAGTTTGCATTCATTCATTTCTCCATTGGAGTCCATACAATGTACTGTATAACACCATAGAAAAGTATACTGTGCTGCATTATTCAAAGTATAGATATGGTTAGATCAGTGAGAGTTGAGCATGCTAGCACTGTCAAAATCAAAAGCAGACTTTTCTGTCCATTTGTAGAACCGTTGCCGAGTAACCAGTAAATGGTACTGACTGGTGGTTTATAGAGGAGGTGGCTTTTCCATTACAGTATGACTATGTAAGTACAGTACTGTGAATGCATTTTAGTTGTGGGATGGCGCTATACAAACAATCCATTTTCCCGCTACCGCAACATTAAGTCCCCGCAAACAGCGACCTTACCTTTCACATATTATCTACAAAGTAGAATTTCTGTTGCCGGCTTGCCGCACATGCGTTCTGATCTCTGTGTGAGAGGGCTTTTGTGCAAATGGCTTATTGTAACAACAGCGCCATTTATGTTACAAGTGTGCACTGACTCAAAGACGACCACACTGTGCCAGTGTCAGGTTTATAGTATACAACATTCAACATGAAACAAATTATGGCTATGATGACCCCTGGCATAACTATGGGCTGGAATAACATAGGTTTCACAAACCAACTTCAACCAACCAACATTGGTGGCAAAGTATAACATTCTTGCTTGCAGTTTTGCTAAATGCCCCAAAACATGGCATAGATATGTGTAAGGCATTTCACTTCTTACATCAACCATGCAGTAAGCAGCATATAATGAACGAACGAAAAATTATTATTCGGTTAACCTTGTGAAACTATTTGCCCCCCTCCCCACAGAAAAATATGTGGACGTCCTCACGACCAAAATAAAATATTCAGTTACCGTCAACAAACAGAATTATGCATAAAACACCATGACATCTCGTGTGAAATTATTGGAGCAGAGTTTGCAAGTATAGCTGCTCGTATTTTTACGTGAAAATTATTTACACATAATCCAAAGGACGGCACCTAAATTCGTCCTGACTGCATCAAAACGTAAGAGTTAAGAGATGTTTCCACGGAAATAAACAAACTCGCAAGTAAATCATTATTCAACAGAAATATGGAAAGACGCAAGTAACGTCTAGGAATATTTTTTTGTCAATTGTTTTTGACAGCAAACGGAGAGGTTTACACAATGACGACAGCGCGCCAGTGCTCGTTAGCACTTGCCCGCGGTTTTGCACGTACCAAGGACGTACTGACGAATTTCACAAACGAAAACACCTTTCAAACTACAATAACAACGGAGTGGACAATGGAAGGATAGCCATTTCTTACCTTATGATGTTCTGCCACCGATGACAACCAAAATTGGGTAGAAACTGACGTAAAAAAGCGCAGAAAATTCGAGGAACTCCGAAGCTGCGCTTGCCGTCTAGTTCACGCAACACAATCTTGCATACATGTGACGCAGGACGAGTCCAAGTAGCTGGGTTGGAATGTTCAAGAAGCTCTGTACAAATATGTCAGACCTGAAGGTTTCATTCCGTATATCTATCATTGTGTTACTGTATGATAAATATTTTTTCAAAACAATGCACATATTATCTTCTTATATTCTTTGCAGTACCTTTTATTGAGTAACATAGATTTCCAAATCCTCCCAAACATGAATGGTTTCGTCTACATATACACGTGACAATATTAGCCAATCAGCTTCAGTTTTGGAAATTCGCGGTTTGCTTGAGAAGTGTTGTGTCATTGGTTGCTTTGATACCAATTGCCGACGAAGTGTTTCTTTCTCTTCGCTGATTGGCTGGCGGCACAATTCAATTAATTAGCAGACAGACACCTGTCACCTGTCGCCCAGGGCTGGAGTTATTGGGGTCACTGGAGTTCACGGCAGGAGGCCAAAAGAAAGCCAATTTACCCTCAGAAAAGTGCTGAAATTAAGCATTTTAAAGTAGTTTATGCCAGAAATTTTACTTGGATCATTTTACCAACTATCTAATGCCTATTTACACCAAATTTCAGGCCACTCCATTGTACGACCAGGGTACAGGGGGCCAAAATATACCGTTTTGGTCAAAACATGACCTTTAAACCTCAATAAAATCATTTTAGAGGCAGATATGAAAAAACTGAGAAAAACACATCTAGGTATTGGCCTATTCTACCCCTGTGCCAAATTTCAGGTCATTCGGTCCAGGAACGGCGGAGATGAATCACTTTGAAGATTTGACAGGAGAAAGAAAGAAAGAAAGAAACATTACGAATACAATATATTTCACCATACTATGTATGGCTGAAATATAATGATACCAAGTTTGACCGCCTAGAATACACTCTTAGCAATGTTGCCTCTAAGCACTACCCTAACCCTAACCCTAGCGGTTAGTGCTTAAGTCATATCTCGGCAAGTAAGCACCCGATTTTAAAACGGTTTGCAGATTACAAATCTGTACCAACATACCTTTGTAATGATACCAAGTTTGACCGCCTAGAATACACTCTTAGCAATGTTGCCTCTAAGCACTACCCTAACCCTAACCCTAACCCTAGCGATTAGTGCTTAAGTCATATCTCGGCAAGTAAGCACCCGATTTTAAAACGGTTTGCAGATTACAAATCTGTACCAACATACCTTTGTAATGATACCAAGTTTGACCGCCTAGAATACACTCTTAGCAATGTTGCCTCTAAGCACTACCCTAACCCTAACCCTAACCCTAGCGGTTAGTGCTTAAGTCATATCTCGGCAAGTACGCACCCGATTTTAAAACGGTTTGCAGATTACAAATCTGTACCAACATACCATTGTAATGATACCAAGTTTGACCGCCTAGAATACACTCTTAGCAATGTTGCCTCTAAGCACTACCCTAACCCTAACCCTAACCCTAGCGGTTAGTGCTTAAGTCATATCTCGGCAAGTAAGCACCCGATTTCAAAACGGTTTGCAGATTACAAATCTGTACCAACACACCTTTGTAATGATACCAAGTTTGACCGCCTAGAATACACTCTTAGCAATGTTGCCTCTAAGCACTACCCTAACCCTAACCCTAACCCTAGCGGTTAGTGCTTAAGTCATATCTCGGCAAGTAAGCACCCGATTTCAAAACGGTTTGCAGATTACAAATCTGTACCAACATACCTTTGTAATGATACCAAGTTTGACCGCCTAGAATACACTCTTAGCAATGTTGCCTCTAAGCACTACCCTAACCCTAACCCTAACCCTAGCGGTTAGTGCTTAAGTCATATCTCGGCAAGTACGCACCCGATTTTAAACCGGTTTGCAGATTACAAATCTGTACCAACATACCTTTGTAATGATACCAAGTTTGACCGCCTAGAATACACTCTTAGCAATGTTGCCTCTAAGCACTATATTAACCGTAACCCTAACCCTAGCGGTTAGTGCTTAAGTCATATCTCGGCAGGTAAGCACCCGATTTCAAAACGGTTTGCAGATTACAAATCTGTACCAACATACCTTTGTAATGATACCAAGTTTGACCGCCTAGAATACACTCTTAGCAATGTTGCCTCTAAGCACTACCCTAACCCTAACCCTAACCCTAGCGGTTAGTGCTTAAGTCATATCTCGGCAAGTACGCACCCGATTTGAAAACGGTTTGCAGATTACAAATCTGTACCAACATACCTTTGTAATGATACCAAGTTTGACCGCCTAGAATACACTCTTAGCAATGTTGCCTCTAAGCACTACCCAATAGCTAACCCTAACCTTAACCCTAGCGGTTAGTGCTTAAGTCATATCTCGGCAAGTAAGCACCCGATTTGAAAACGGTTTGCAGATTACAAATCTGTACCAACATACCTTTGTAATGATACCAAGTTTGACCGCCTAGAATACACTCTTAGCAATGTTGCCTCTAAGCACTACCCTAACCCTAACCCTAACCCTAGCGGTTAGTGCTTAAGTCATATCTCGGCAGGTAAGCACCCGATTTCAAAACGGTTTGCAGATTACAAATCTGTACCAACATACCTTTGTAATGATACCAAGTTTGACCGCCTAGAATACACTCTTAGCAATGTTGCCTCTAAGCACTACCCAATAGCTAACCCTAACCTTAACCCTAGCGGTTAGTGCTTAAGTCATATCTCGGCAAGTAAGCACCCGATTTGAAAACGGTTTGCAGATTACAAATCTGTACCAACATACCTTTGTAATGATAGCAAGTTTGACCGCCTAGAATACACTCTTAGCAATGTTGCCTCTAAGCACTACCCTAACCCTAACCCTAGCGGTTAGTGCTTAAGTCATATCTCGGCAAGTAAGCACCCGATTTTAAAACGGTTTGCAGATTACAAATCTGTACCAACATACCTTTGTAATGATACCAAGTTTGACCGCCTAGAATACACTCTTAGCAATGTTGCCTCTAAGCACTACCCTAACCCTAACCCTAACCCTAGCGATTAGTGCTTAAGTCATATCTCGGCAAGTAAGCACCCGATTTTAAAACGGTTTGCAGATTACAAATCTGTACCAACATACCTTTGTAATGATACCAAGTTTGATCGCCTAGAATACACTCTTAGCAATGTTGCCTCTAAGCACTACCCTATAGCTAACCCTAACCTTAACCCTAGCGGTAAGTGCTTAAGTCATATCTCGGCAAGTAAGCACCCGATTTTAAAACGGTTTGCAGATTACAAATCTGTACCAACATACCTTTGTAATGATACCAAGTTTGACCGCCTAGAATACACTCTTAGCAATGTTGCCTCTAAGCACTACCCTAACCCTAACCCTAACCCTAGCGGTTAGTGCTTAAGTCATATCTCGGCAAGTACGCACCCGATTTTAAAACGGTTTGCAGATTACAAATCTGTACCAACATACCTTTGTAATGATACCAAGTTTGACCGCCTAGAATACACTCTTAGCAATGTTGCCTCTAAGCACTATATTAACCCTAACCCTAACCCTAGCGGTTAGTGCTTAAGTCATATCTCGGCAGGTAAGCACCCGATTTCAAAACGGTTTGCAGATTACAAATCTGTACCAACATACCATTGTAATGATACCAAGTTTGACCGCCTAGAACACACTCTTAGCAATGTTGCCTCTTAGCACTACCCTAACCCTAACCCTAACCCTAGCGGTTAGTGCTTAAGTCATATCTCGGCAAGTAAGCACCCGATTTTAAAACGGTTTGCAGATTACAAATCTGTACCAACATACCTTTGTAATGATACCAAGTTTGACCGCCTAGAATACACTCTTAGCAATGTTGCCTCTAAGCACTATATTAACCCTAACCCTAACCCTAGCGGTTAGTGCTTAAGTCATATCTCGGCAGGTAAGCACCCGATTTCAAAACGGTTTGCAGATTACAAATCTGTACCAACATACCTTTGTAATGATACCAAGTTTGACCGCCTAGAATACACTCTTAGCAATGTTGCCTCTTAGCACTACCCTAACCCTAACCCTAACCCTAGCGGTTAGTGCTTAAGTCATATCTCGGCAAGTAAGCACCCGATTTTAAAACGGTTTGCAGATTACAAATCTGTACCAACATACCTTTGTAATGATACCAAGGTTGACCGCCTAGAACACACTCTTAGCAATGTTGCCTCTAAGCACTACCCTAACCGTAACCCTAACCCTAGCGGTTAGTGCTTAAGTCATATGTCGGCAAGTAAGCAACCGATTTTAAAACGGTTTGCAGATTACAAATCTGTACCAACATACCTTTGTAATGATACCAAGTTTGACCGCCTAGAATACACTCTTAGCAATGTTGCCTCTAAGCACTACCCTAACCCTCACCCTAGCGGTTAGTGCTTAAGTCATATCTCGGCAAGTAAGCACCCGATTTCAAAACGGTTTGCAGATTACAAATCTGTACCAACATACCTTTGTAATGATACCAAGTTTGACCGCCTAGAATACACTCTTAGCAATGTTGCCTCTAAGCACTACCCTAACCCTAACCCTAACCCTAGCGGTTAGTGCTTAAGTCATATCTCGGCAAGTAAGCACCCGATTTTAAAACGGTTTGCAGATTACAAATCTGTACCAACATACCTTTGTAATGATACCAAGTTTGACCGCCTAGAATACACTCTTAGCAATGTTGCCTCTAAGCACTACCCTAACCCTAACCCTAACCCTAGCGGTTAGTGCTTAAGTCATATCTCGGCAAGTAAGCACCCGATTTTAAAACGGTTTGCAGATTACAAATCTGTACCAACATACCATTGTAATGATACCAAGTTTGACCGCCTAGAATACACTCTTAGCAATGTTGCCTCTAAGCACTACCCTAACCCTAACCCTAACCCTAGCGGTTAGTGCTTAAGTCATATCTCGACAAGTACGCACCCGATTTCAAAACGGTTTGCAGATTACAAATCTGTACCAACACACCTTTGTAATGATACCAAGTTTGACCGCCTAGAATACACTCTTAGCAATGTTGCCTCTAAGCACTACCCTAACCCTAACCCTAACCCTAGCGGTTAGTGCTTAAGTCATATCTCGGCAAGTACGCACCCGATTTCAAAACGGTTTGCAGATTACAAATCTGTACCAACATACCTTTGTAATGATACCAAGTTTGACCGCCTAGAATACACTCTTAGCAATGTTGCCTCTAAGCACTACCCTAACCCTAACCCTAACCCTAACCCTAGCGGTTAGTGCTTAAGTCATATCTCGGCAAGTACGCACCCGATTTTAAACCGGTTTGCAGATTACAAATCTGTACCAACATACCTTTGTAATGATACCAAGTTTGACCGCCTAGAATACACTCTTAGCAATGTTGCCTCTAAGCACTATATTAACCCTAACCTTAACCCTAGCGGTTAGTGCTTAAGTCATATCTCGGCAGGTAAGCACGCGATTTCAAAACGGTTTGCAGATTACAAATCTGTACCAACATACCTTTGTAATGATACCAAGTTTGACCGCCTAGAATACACTCTTAGCAATGTTGCCTCTAAGCACTACCCTAACAATAACCCTAACCCTAGCGGTTAGTGCTTAAGTCATATCTCGGCAAGTACGCACCCGATTTCAAAACGGTTTGCAGATTACAAATCTGTACCAACATACCTTTGTAATGATACCAAGTTTGACCGCCTAGAATACACTCTTAGCAATGTTGCCTCTAAGCACTACCCAATAGCTAACCCTAACCTTAACCCTAGCGGTTAGTGCTTAAGTCATATCTCGGCAAGTACGCACCCGATTTCAAAACGGTTTGCAGATTACAAATCTGTACCAACATACCTTTGTAATGATACCAAGTTTGACCGCCTAGAATACACTCTTAGCAATGTTGCCTCTAAGCACTACCCAATAGCTAACCCTAACCTTAACCCTAGCGGTTAGTGCTTAAGTCATATCTCGGCAAGTAAGCACCCGATTTGAAAACGGTTTGCAGATTACAAATCTGTACCAACATACCTTTGTAATGATACCAAGTTTGACCGCCTAGAATACACTCTTAGCAATGTTGCCTCTAAGCACTACCCTAACCCTAACCCTAGCGGTTAGTGCTTAAGTCATATCTCGGCAAGTAAGCACCCGATTTTAAAACGGTTTGCAGATTACAAATCTGTACCAACATACCTTTGTAATGATACCAAGTTTGACCGCCTAGAATACACTCTTAGCAATGTTGCCTCTAAGCACTACCCTAACCCTAACCCTAACCCTAGCGGTTAGTGCTTAAGTCATATCTCGGCAAGTAAGCACCCGATTTTAAAACGGTTTGCAGATTACAAATCTGTACCAACATACCTTTGTAATGATACCAAGTTTGACCGCCTAGAATACACTCTTAGCAATGTTGCCTCTAAGCACTACCCTAACCCTAACCCTAACCCTAGCGGTTAGTGCTTAAGTCATATCTCGGCAAGTAAGCACCCGATTTTAAAACGGTTTGCAGATTACAAATCTGTACCAACATACCTTTGTAATGATACCAAGTTTGACCGCCTAGAATACACTCTTAGCAATGTTGCCTCTAAGCACTACCCTAACCCTAACCCTAACCCTAGCGGTTAGTGCTTAAGTCATATCTCGGCAAGTACGCACCCGATTTTAAAACGGTTTGCAGATTACAAATCTGTACCAACATACCATTGTAATGATACCAAGTTTGACCGCCTAGAATACACTCTTAGCAATGTTGCCTCTAAGCACTACCCTAACCCTAACCCTAGCGGTTAGTGCTTAAGTCATATCTCGACAAGTACGCACCCGATTTCAAAACGGTTTGCAGATTACAAATCTGTACCAACACACCTTTGTAATGATACCAAGTTTGACCGCCTAGAATACACTCTTAGCAATGTTGCCTCTAAGCACTACCCTAACCCTAACCCTAACCCTAGCGGTTAGTGCTTAAGTCATATCTCGGCAAGTAAGCACCCTATTTCAAAACGGTTTGCAGATTACAAATCTGTACCAACATACCTTTGTAATGATACCAAGTTTGACCGCCTAGAATACACTCTTAGCAATGTTGCCTCTAAGCACTACCCTAACCCTAACCCTAACCCTAACCCTAGCGGTTAGTGCTTAAGTCATATCTCGGCAAGTACGCACCCGATTTTAAACCGGTTTGCAGATTACAAATCTGTACCAACATACCTTTGTAATGATACCAAGTTTGACCGCCTAGAATACACTCTTAGCAATGTTGCCTCTAAGCACTATATTAACCCTAACCCTAACCCTAGCGGTTAGTGCTTAAGTCATATCTCGGCAGGTACGCACCCGATTTCAAAACGGTTTGCAGATTACAAATCTGTACCAACATACCTTTGTAATGATACCAAGTTTGACCGCCTAGAATACACTCTTAGCAATGTTGCCTCTAAGCACTACCCTAACCCTAACCCTAGCGGTTAGTGCTTAAGTCATATCTCGGCAAGTAAGCACCCGATTTTAAAACGGTTTGCAGATTACAAATCTGTACCAACATACCTTTGTAATGATACCAAGTTTGACCGCCTAGAATACACTCTTAGCAATGTTGCCTCTAAGCACTACCCTAACCCTAACCCTAACCCTAGCGGTTAGTGCTTAAGTCATATCTCGGCAAGTAAGCACCCGATTTTAAAACGGTTTGCAGATTACAAATCTGTACCAACATACCTTTGTAATGATACCAAGTTTGACCGCCTAGAATACACTCTTAGCAATGTTGCCTCTAAGCACTACCCTAACCCTAACCCTAACCCTAGCGGTTAGTGCTTAAGTCATATCTCGGCAAGTAAGCACCCGATTTTAAAACGGTTTGCAGATTACAAATCTGTACCAACATACCTTTGTAATGATACCAAGTTTGACCGCCTAGAATACACTCTTAGCAATGTTGCCTCTAAGCACTACCCTAACCCTAACCCTAACCCTAGCGGTTAGTGCTTAAGTCATATCTCGGCAAGTACGCACCCGATTTTAAAACGGTTTGCAGATTACAAATCTGTACCAACATACCATTGTAATGATACCAAGTTTGACCGCCTAGAATACACTCTTAGCAATGTTGCCTCTAAGCACTACCCTAACCCTAACCCTAGCGGTTAGTGCTTAAGTCATATCTCGACAAGTACGCACCCGATTTCAAAACGGTTTGCAGATTACAAATCTGTACCAACACACCTTTGTAATGATACCAAGTTTGACCGCCTAGAATACACTCTTAGCAATGTTGCCTCTAAGCACTACCCTAACCCTAACCCTAACCCTAGCGGTTAGTGCTTAAGTCATATCTCGGCAAGTAAGCACCCTATTTCAAAACGGTTTGCAGATTACAAATCTGTACCAACATACCTTTGTAATGATACCAAGTTTGACCGCCTAGAATACACTCTTAGCAATGTTGCCTCTAAGCACTACCCTAACCCTAACCCTAACCCTAACCCTAGCGGTTAGTGCTTAAGTCATATCTCGGCAAGTACGCACCCGATTTTAAACCGGTTTGCAGATTACAAATCTGTACCAACATACCTTTGTAATGATACCAAGTTTGACCGCCTAGAATACACTCTTAGCAATGTTGCCTCTAAGCACTATATTAACCCTAACCCTAACCCTAGCGGTTAGTGCTTAAGTCATATCTCGGCAGGTACGCACCCGATTTCAAAACGGTTTGCAGATTACAAATCTGTACCAACATACCTTTGTAATGATACCAAGTTTGACCGCCTAGAATACACTCTTAGCAATGTTGCCTCTAAGCACTACCCTAACCCTAACCCTAACCCTAGCGGTTAGTGCTTAAGTCATATCTCGGCAAGTACGCACCCGATTTCAAAACGGTTTGCAGATTACAAATCTGTACCAACATACCTTTGTAATGATACCAAGTTTGACCGCCTAGAATACACTCTTAGCAATGTTGCCTCTAAGCACTACCCAATAGCTAACCCTAACCTTAACCCTAGCGGTTAGTGCTTAAGTCATATCTCGGCAAGTAAGCACCCGATTTGAAAACGGTTTGCAGATTACAAATCTGTACCAACATACCTTTGTAATGATACCAAGTTTGACCGCCTAGAATACACTCTTAGCAATGTTGCCTCTAAGCACTACCCTAACCCTAACCCTAACCCTAGCGGTTAGTGCTTAAGTCATATCTCGGCAAGTACGCACCCGATTTCAAAACGGTTTGCAGATTACAAATCTGTACCAACATACCTTTGTAATGATACCAAGTTTGACCGCCTAGAATACACTCTTAGCAATGTTGCCTCTAAGCACTACCCAATAGCTAACCCTAACCTTAACCCTAGCGGTTAGTGCTTAAGTCATATCTCGGCAAGTAAGCACCCGATTTTAAAACGGTTTGCAGATTACAAATCTGTACCAACATACCTTTGTAATGATACCAAGTTTGACCGCCTAGAATACACTCTTAGCAATGTTGCCTCTAAGCACTACCCTATAGCTAACCCTAACCTTAACCCTAGCGGTAAGTGCTTAAGTCATATCTCGGCAAGTAAGCACCCGATTTTAAAACGGTTTGCAGATTACAAATCTGTACCAACATACCTTTGTAATGATACCAAGTTTGACCGCCTAGAATACACTCTTAGCAATGTTGCCTCTAAGCACTACCCTAACCCTTACCCTAACCCTAGCGGTTAGTGCTTAAGTCATATCTCGGCAAGTAAGCACCCGATTTTAAAACGGTTTGCAGATTACAAATCTGTACCAACATACCTTTGTAATGATACCAAGTTTGACCGCCTAGAATACACTCTTAGCAATGTTGCCTCTAAGCACTACCCTAACCCTAACCCTAACCCTAGCGGTTAGTGCTTAAGTCATATCTCGGCAAGTAAGCACCGGATTTTAAAACGGTTTGCAGATTACAAATCTGTACCAACATACCTTTGTAATGATACCAAGTTTGACCGCCTAGAATACACTCTTAGCAATGTTGCCTCTAAGCACTACCCTATAGCTAACCCTAACCTTAACCATAGCGGTAAGTGCTTAAGTCATATCTCGGCAAGTAAGCACCCGATTTTAAAACGGTTTGCAGATTACAAATCTGTACCAACATACCTTTGTAATGATACCAAGTTTGACCGCCTAGAACACACTCTTAGCAATGTTGCCTCTAAGCACTACCCTAACCCTAACCCTAACCCTAACCCTAGCGGTTAGTGCTTAAGTCATATCTCGACAAGTACGCACCCGATTTCAAAACGGTTTGCAGATTACAAATCTGTACCAACATACCTTTGTAATGATACCAAGTTTGACCGCCTAGAATACACTCTTAGCAATGTTGCCTCTAAGCACTACCCTAACCCTAACCCTAACCCTAGCGGTTAGTGCTTAAGTCATATCTCGGCAAGTACGCACCCGATTTCAAAACGGTTTGCAGATTACAAATCTGTACCAACATACCTTTGTAATGATACCAAGTTTGACCGCCTAGAATACACTCTTAGCAATGTTGCCTCTAAGCACTACCCTAACCCTAACCCTAACCCTAACCCTAGCGGTTAGTGCTTAAGTCATATCTCGGCAAGTAAGCACCCGATTTCAAAACGGTTTGCAGATTACAAATCTGTACCAACATACCTCTGTAATGATACCAAGTTTGACCGCCTAGAATACACTCTTAGCAATGTTGCCTCTAAGCACTACCCTAACCCTAACCCTAACCCTAGCGGTTAGTGCTTAAGTCATATCTCGGCAAGTAAGCACCCGATTTTAAAACGGTTTGCAGATTACAAATCTGTACCAACATACCTTTGTAATGATACCAAGTTTGACCGCCTAGAATACACTCTTAGCAATGTTGCCTCTAAGCACTACCCTAACCCTAACCCTAACCCTAGCGGTTAGTGCTTAAGTCATATCTCGGCAAGTAAGCACCCGATTTTAAAACGGTTTGCAGATTACAAATCTGTACCAACATACCTTTGTAATGATACCAAGTTTGACCGCCTAGAATACACTCTTAGCAATGTTGCCTCTAAGCACTACCCTATAGCTAACCCTAACCTTAACCCTAGCGGTAAGTGCTTAAGTCATATCTCGGCAAGTAAGCACCCGATTTTAAAACGGTTTGCAGATTACAAATCTGTACCAACATACCTTTGTAATGATACCAAGTTTGACCGCCTAGAACACACTCTTAGCAATGTTGCCTCTAAGCACTACCCTAACCCTAACCCTAACCCTAACCCTAGCGGTTAGTGCTTAAGTCATATCTCGACGAGTACGCACCCGATTTCAAAACGCTTTGCAGATTACAAATCTGTACCAACACACCTTTGTAATGATACCAAGTTTGACCGCCTAGAATACACTCTTAGCAATGTTGCCTCTAAGCACTACCCTAGAGCTAACCCTAACCTTAACCCTAGCGGTTAGTGCTTAAGTCATATCTCGGCAAGTACGCACCCGATTTTAAAACGGTTTGCAGATTACAAATCTGTACCAACACACCGTTGTAATGATACCAAGTTTGACCGCCTAGAATACACTCTTAGCAATGTTGCCTCTAAGCACTACCCTAACCCTAACCCTAACCCTAACCCTAGCGGTTAGTGCTTAAGTCATATCTCGGCAAGTAAGCACCCGATTTCAAAACGGTTTGCAGATTACAAATCTGTACCAACATACCTCTGTAATGATACCAAGTTTGACCGCCTAGAATACACTCTTAGCAATGTTGCCTATAAGCACTACCCTAACCCTAACCCTAACCCTACCGGTTAGTGCTTAAGTCATATCTCGGCAAGTAAGCACCCGATTTTAAAACGGTTTGCAGATTACAAATCTGTACCAACATACCTTTGTAATGATACCAAGTTTGATCGCCTAGAATACACTCTTAGCAATGTTGCCTCTAAGCACTACCCTAACCACGTACCAAGAGACCTTTCCAATGATACCAAGTTTGACCGACTAGAACACACTCTTAGCCATGTTCGCTCTAAGCACTACCCTAACCCTAGCGGTTAGGGTTAGGGTGGTCCTTAACTCATTTATCGAGAAGGAAACACCCGTTTTGAAAACGGTTTGCAGATTACAACTACGTACCAAGAGACCTTTCCAATGATACCAAGTTTGACCGACTAGAACACACTCTTAGCCATGTTGGCTATAAGCACTACCTTAACCCTATCCCTAACACTGTTAGGGTTATGGTGGTACTTAACTCATATCTCGAGAAGAATTCTCGAAACGTAACCCTAACGAAAATAATTATTACATACAGACTTTAGTTAAGCGGATATCGTTTTATTCTTCACAATTTCTGCCATTCCCAGGGCCTACGGTAAATGTTTCACGTGCTGTGACGATTTCACAGTTCCCCGCCAGTCTGGTGGTGAGTCATCACGCGTCTTTCATCAGATGTGGAGCAGGTGTGGTCTGCCAGTGAGGTGGCCAGGACGTCTTTACCGAGGGACGTTCATCAGCTGTCACAAGTTCCATGAAAAAAAGACAAGTAATCAGGTTTTGTCATACAATGAGTCGCAAGTTAATAGTTAAAATCCCATCACAGGGAACTGGTTTCGAACATTTTGTTTCAAATGATTTCGCATACTATAAAATCAGTACCACTATGTCCGTTACAGCGTATGTTGTAAAATGTTTGTTATCTACCCGTTCATAGTAACTGGCCAGGCGAGGAAAGCGTTCCTTCAGAGGTGGCTGGTTGCGCACGACGAAGGCAAGCATCGGGAACAGCGAGGTATCAGCCAGGGTGAAGTCTTTCCCAGCTATGTAGGAGTCGCCATGCTGCAGACGTACGGGAGAAATGGTCAGACGGTTTGTATTTTCACAACATCTAGGGGCATCGTGCTATGGGCAATACCTACTTGTTGTAGGAGATTCTTTATCCTGTATAACATGTCATTACCTCCATTTGGAACGTTCTATCCGTAAAGGTAGCGTTACAGTGTCGGGTGCCGCAAATCCAAAAGCAGCTCAGGATCTTCAAACTAATATATCTAATAGTAACGTTTTTTTATTGCCGGAATACTGCTTTATCATACATCGTTACAAGTGCAACCAATCGCAATGTAGGTCGACAAAATCGAGTTCAAGTGTTAAAACCGACTGACCAATCTGCAACTACTTTACATTGCTGTCTATTCAACCGTTACA